>JAOWBB010015007.1:0-50325 GCA_028565995.1 Ricinus marginatus | reverse complement strand
TATCAATTGGGATATAACTTGTCATGTAAAACATGATTTTCTTCTATAAAAGAGTATTCTAAAGTAAAATTATGGCCCCCCAAATATTGAGCCACTTTTTCCCATTCAGTAACCTCATCTCCACAGCATAGAAGAAAAGAATTTTATTTTAGTCGGGGAGCAAGCAATATTTCAGTTTTGGCCGTGCGCAACAGCAGAAAAAGGGGATTTGAAATGTGGGTTTTTAAGTGCATTTTTCAAATGGTCGCCGATACGAGCCTTCCTTTATTTCTTTTCATATTTATCGTAGCGAGTTTTCCGATGATTCATGAAAATTCTCCCACAATCCGTTTTCTTGGTTGCTTCTCTCATTTTGGACGTTGAGGGCGATGAAAGCGGAATGCGGAATGAATTTTTGACTTGTCGTTGGAAGGGACGTGGATGAGCCCCGCACCCAGGGTGCACCCCGACCGGATCGGAAAACTCGGTGATTGACGTCCGGGAAAGGGATTTTCACTTTTTCCAGGCGTGCAACTTTCCCTGCACGCGGGTAGAATTCCCTGCTTCCTCGGGCCGTTCGCGTTGTGAAATATTGCCTGACAATGAAGATCTTCGAGTCACACCGCGCAGCTCGGGAGCTGCATCGCGGATGCAGCAAGCCAGATAGAGGAAACTTCTCCGCTTTAAAGTGAAATTTGACCCAAAACATTTTATTAATGCATCATTAATATTAAGCCGAAAGTGTCTTCGTGCTGAGCATTAAAGAATAATCCGTTCGTGCGTGTGCGTAATGTTTCGCTTTTTCAGTTTTCCCCGTTCGGAAAATGCGGGCCGGGGCTTTTACGAGTGAAATTTCCCGGGTCGTAAGCGAGATCCCGGCCGTGCCTTTTTTTTTTTTTTTTTTTTTTTATTTTATTTTTTTTTATTTTTTATTTTCACGAACGTCGATTTTCGTATGTGGACGGTCTCGATGAAGGAAACCATAGGGGAATTTCTCGAAACTGGACGTAATAAACCATTCTGCGAGGCTGCGAACCAATTTTTTTTATCCGGGTCAAGTTGCTTCTTTTAACCGCAGTTCCAGCCTTCCTGGAGGAACAGAGCAGGAAAAAAAAGAAAATAATCCAGCAAGCAATTTCTCTCCTGGAATATTCCCTTTCGATGATCTCGGGAGTCGTCTTATGCGACTGGGTATTATTGGGGAACGTTGGATGGCAGCTCAAAAGAGGTCCGCGATGGTATTTTCGACGGCACATTCGCTTTCTGGTTTTGCCGGTGAAATTCAGTGCCTTGCCCATGCATCCGATCTTTAATAATCGTTTTCGGTTTTCTTCGGCCCGGCATAAATTTTCGTCGAGTTAAATCCTGTTTGCGGATCATAATTCAAAATGTTTATCAGGCTTTATATTGATTAATCTTGGTCTTTTAAAATATGTCATAGCATAATAAACATAAAAACTGAGATCTCTCTTCTCTCTCTCTCGGCTTTGATAACTTGACTTGCATTTGGAACGATATTGATTTAGTACGGAAAAAAAAAGAAAAAAAAAAATGTAGCTTTGGCAGTCAAGGAAGAAGTGCCTTCGTCTGCAATAAATTCTCGCTCCTAATTCATGTCATTTTATCTTAACTATATCTTAGCATTACTATTATATAAATCATCATTGATAGATATAAATTGATGTACTTCGGCCGATTGCAATAACTTAGAACTAATTTTATCGCGTTAATCCATCACTGATCTTATGTGATTATTGTCACAAATATGTGTATCTGAATTTATGTTTTATGCTTCGCGTTTTACGTGAAAGTAAACAAATTTTCATTTTTCTGCCTTCTTTTTCTCTCCTCTCCCCCCGTGTTCGGAAAAGGAACTTTTATTTCATGCTCCAGCGATTTCTGCAGGATTTTTCCTTTAACCTTTTTTGCTTTCTAAATAGGAGCAATATTTTCCCTGTTATTATTCCCATTATGACATCGTTCGTTTTCATCACTCCTTTGTGATATTCCTTGCAGATCTGCATAAAGAATTTGGCTTCTTTAAGACGTGAAACACAAAGGATCCAACGTTCGAAATAATTTATAATCAGGTTACTTTTTTTTTCTGAAAAGGCAGTTTTTATAAATTCAATTCGAATTTGGCGCCTGTTATCCAAATCCAAAATTAATGACGGGATGCGGGATTAAATTTTAAAAATGCCGATAGACGGATAATTCTTGATTGGGAACGGACATTTTGCGAAAAATAAAAAAATGGAATTACCTCAAAAATTCAAAAGGTTAATTGGTTGTTGAGTGAACCCAACAGCTTGCAGAATTATATTCGCGTGAAAATTTTGTTATTCCACTTACCGATACTAGTGGGTAATTCTTGTTTACGCAGTTCACGGCTTAATCATGCTAAATCACGAAATTGTGACAAATCTTCTTTATATCAAGATAGCTTGGAATTTAGAATAAGCCCATGTCGCAGAAAAAGAAAAAAGATCGGATTTTAATTTAATTCCAATCTTAAACGACAATTAATTTTTTTTATTGAAATTACTTGCTTCACGATCACTTAACTCATGCCGCAGTTATCTCTCGTGGACATCCCACATTCGCTATAAAAATATCTGAGGCTTCAAGTACAGAGGATGAAGGAGAAAATCAGTTATTGCTCCCTTGAACTAGGAAAACATCACTGAGGATTGAAATAATTAAAAAAACCGAATTAATTTTTACTTGCATGTTGTAATTGATTATTGTGCTGGCACCTCTGGATGCATTCCGTGAATTACAAAATTTATATATATATATATATATATATATGTAATGTATATAACCCATAACTATCACATGTAGTTTATAGGTAAGTGGTACCCTCACAATCAATATGTAATGATATTAACGTACCTAACTCAAGATTCTGAGTGAAAAGCTAAAATATTAACGTACATTCATGCAAAAAATTTAGTATTTAATTCATGCTCGATCAGCTACTGGAGAATTTGGTTATAATTGAAAGATGCAGGGGAAGATTAGATTATAATTTAATTTACATTTTTATAATAAAGAGGCAAATACTCAAACCGATACGTTGCATTTATTATTTATGTGTAAGCCAGGAGTGCAATATATAAAAAATATTTTAAATGTCTTTTATTAAAATATATCGCTACTTTTTTCAGTGCGTCTCATCGTATGGCGAGGTGAAAGAGAAGGTTTATATCCATTTTAAAGCTGATTTCATGCAGTTTTATCCCAGTGGCCAACTTTAATAAGAATATCAATCAAATTAACATCCGCTTCCAGAATTGTCACCCGTTAGTATGGCATAATATTCGGTTTTCTTACTTGAAGCACGAAGTGTCAAATGAATTGAATTCCGGAGCTTTCGTCAGGTTTTTCTCTCCCATCCGGGCTGCATATTTGAAAGGAATCAAAAGTTGTGCGTGCACACCATGATTTTCTCTTATCTTGTGTAATCGTCTGATTTTCAATTATTTCTTGTGCGAGGGCATTCACGAATTGCAATTGAAGACTTAGATGCGGACCTTTCGCTCTCAGCACGCGAACCTGTTGAATGAAGCCATCGACGAAAGCAGTGCGTACAGCCTTTTTATGGTGCCGAAATGACAGCAGTTGCAACTGTGAGCCTGGAAGGCTGCAGCCCCGAGGATCGGGTAGCACCTGATCCCAGACAGTTAATTACGCTGCATTGGGTGAATCTCGATAACAGTCCTAAAACAGACAGAATTTGAATTTGTTTGGATTCGAAAGCTAAAAGTGAGCTCCGTGATGTATGACGGATGGGTGCATTCGCTATTTATCCTATAGGCGAAGATTGACGAATAATGCCATGTTACCGATTGTTTTTTGTATTTTAAATTTGGCCTCCTATTTAAATATAAATCAGTTTCGATTTTTCGTTCATTACACGCCCGGAATTTGACATTAAATTTTCTGCATTGCGTCCCATTTATTAAATCCGCTTATTTGGACTGCTTAAGTTTAAGTTATTCGTCCGAAGCTGGTTGTTACATACATCTTCGTTAAGAGTTTTACATCTAAAATTTGATATCTCCCACTCGAACAGACATACAAACGCACTCAATCATTTCACATTTTACTTAAAATTTCCCCGTATTTACATTATATAAAAAAAGTGTATCTTATCCTAGCATTAGTAACTCTCATAGTTTATTTGTATGTGTTTGTATATATGAAAACGCGTTTTAACGTGGAATTATGATAAATTTATTCGTGAGAGTGTAATAGATTTCCTGCCTACGTGAAGCGGAAAGTAAATCTAACATTAGACTCATAAAATTATGTGAAAAATGTCGTTGAGTTGATGTTGATAGCGGAAAACAGGTGAATATTAGATTTTCTCGTCAAAAATTTTCTCTTTTAGGTATTTTTTAAATATTTATCTTAATTCAGTTTAAATTCAAATCTTTTACTCGGTTGTCGACTTTCAAATGAAGCTAACGAAAACGTTCTTTAGATTTAAAATAAAGGCTATGCGTTTGATCTTCAAACATCTTAAGCTTTTTGACGACGCAATGCTTAATGTGAGAGAAACCAAAGACATAAGTGTGCCTTAGACAACAAAAGGGAGACATATTTTACAACGGGGTGTACAATATTGTCACTCTTGGTTTCCATCAGGTTTAGTCTGAAGGCAGGGTATTAAGGCGGATTTTTTCGGTGTCGAAGCTTCACGTGACGAGCCAAATTGAAAGATCCATCGAAACAGAAATGAAAACATCGATCTGAGACTTACATGCTGTCAGTGTTTCTTAATCAGAATTCTAATGGCTTCTGCTTTTACCGACAGAAGCCATCAGCAGTTTTATTGACTTCGGCAACTTTTAAAAGCCACTAATGATTAAATCTGTGCTTAGGTCATAAAATCAAATGTTTTCGATTGAGAAACATAATTCTTTTTATATTAAAACTCGCAGGCAAGATCCAGAACTCTGCCACCGTTGGTTTTTCAATTAAATTTCGATGAGTTTTCGAGAGGGTTTTTCTGGATTTCAGTGATGAAAAATACTTTTTTATTATCCGGTTCAGTTGTTTCGCCCATATTGTCAGAGTGTTCTTTTCCATAACGGAGCATGATATTTTACTTTTCTGTCGTCCCATCGAGCTTTTACACACACACACACACACACACACACACACACGCACTTATGGAAGATTTCGCGAATAAGAATTTGCCACGCAAACTCGAGTTCGTACAATCTGACATTTTGCCCTTTTTTTAGGATGCTTCCCATGACGCAGAATGTCATGACCAGCAAAGTCAATTTAAGTGAACCCAGTTTAACTTTTCATCACGTAGGCCCTAACCCAGATAGAAGCCGGCGTTCCAATTTATTCAGCTGAAAATCGATGCTCTCGCCGGCGGAGGAAAAATAAAAAGCCGCGCTCCCGCGAGATTGGCAAGAATTTCGGATCCAAAAGCGAGCATTTCGGACCGCAGGAAAATATCGCGTCCATTAGCGGGGCCAGCCAAGCGTCAGCAGTCGATGAACGATTCCGCTCACCGCCATTTCGAGGGTGGGGCTCGCAAAATCGGGGAAACGTCTCGCCGAAGATGCAGCAATGCAGCACGGACGTCGGAATGCAGGAAGGGCTTGCCGCAGCCGCCGTCCTGCAGCCGAATTCGGACGAAAGCGTTCGCGAATTTCTCCGCGTAGAGTCGAAGGAAAAACTCGGTTCGGATGTCGGGGATTGCCTTTCGCATCCGAAATTCAGCACTTTTGAGAGAGGAAATAATTCAGAAGTAAATAAAAGGGCCCAATCCATCCGTTTTTTTTTTTTTTTTTTTATTTTTTATTTTTTATTTTTTGAAATTTAAGTCAATTTCAGCAAGCGAAGAGAAGCTTATTAGCTTTTAAAAGCTCCCTGACGAAATTTACTTTTCCCTAAAACGGGCTTCCGCCACAGATTTTTTCCGCGATCCAAAAATTACTGGTCCTGACCGGCTTTGTTTTGATTTTCCGTCACAAACATTAATAAGAAACTAATCCGAAAATAGCTTCCGGCGGAGGAAACAGCTTCAGCATCCCCCATATAAATTCAGACCAAATATATCCAGTGAAAAATTAGTTTTGGAACGGCTTTAGAGAGCTTTGTATAAATATTGTTGCAACAGCGCTTCGAGGATAATATTTTTTTGCCGCATTTTTAAACGGAGGAGGAACTTTTCCCAGGTAGAACGGTCGGCGGCAGCGATTTTCATTACCGGCTCGGATTTTGAATCGAGTAACCTTTGAGTTTGCCGAGGGAAACGTAAAATTGCCGCGGTCCAAGTGAGACAGAGCGGAAGCGAAGAATTTTCCACGATCGGTTTTACGTTTCATACGTTGGCGCACTGGCGCAGGCTTCTGCTGTGCACGGGAAACCTTGACTCCCAAATCGTGAGTCACATACCGCGATCAGGTTTTATTTTATTTATTTATTATTCCTTTTTTTTTTTTTTTTTTTTTTCCATTGAAAGTTTTTTGTTTCATTTCAACGTGTTCGTCGCGAGGTCGGTGGCCATAAATCGAGTTTGATTCGCGTAAAAAGGAGGAAAACACTGGAAAGGCATCGCGTCTTTCCCCAGTTAAAAATGCGAATGCAAACGGAGAGTTTCTGTCGCTTCCCCGTGCGAGCGCGTTTGGAAAGGACCGCGCTGCCGGTTGTGCTGCCACCGGAAGGTTTGCAAAGAGCGGCGGGGAAAGCTTCGGTTGCTGAAATTCCGTAAAAAGAAATCGCTGAAAATGCGGGAAATGCGGCCCTCTGCGGCGATGATAAGCTGAATATTAAAGTCGTGACAGAATTTAACCGGGAAATCTTCGAGGGAAAATCTAATTTTTGGGAAAATATTTTTTTTAAGAGACTTCTCGGACTCCTTCCGCCCGTCTCGGCTGTCAAATCCGTCCCTCTCTGCTGGAGCCGGGAAAACCGTCAAAAGGGAAAATTTCTTTTGTTGCTCTTTGATTAATTAAGTCCATCTTTCCTGCCGAGCGTTCGGTCCGGCCGCGGCTGCTGCAGTGCGATGGAATCGTTCCCGCAGTCCGCAGATTCGCGAACCTCTTCCGCAGGGCCTTGCCCGACAGCTCGTCACGCGGGACACCTTCACCGAAGGAGCTTTTCGCTGCCGTTTTTCTTTCTTTCCTTTTCATTTTTTTTTTTTTTTTCCCCCAAAAGATTTCGGAACCGATCTTCAGTAATTAAATTTTTCGACTTCCTTATGCAGCTTTCCCCAAAAATTCAATCCTGAAACCGGGAGGAAGGAAATTGGGTTTGGATTATTATATTATCGCATTACCGTTCAGTTCACTTCAAAGGGAGGTTTTCTTTTGGCGGAAACCCGTAAACCCGGAAGGCAATCCCCGATGGGAAGAGAAGAAAAAAAAAAGGAAAAAGCATCGACAGCGACATGAACTGGAAAAAGAGAGGAAAAACCGAAATTTTGCGCCATTTGTAAGAAGCGAAAATTAACGTACCTGAATGAGCTGCGACCTGTCGCACCGTCTTCCCACTCAAAATGCGTTTCGTTTGATTTGAATATTTTAAAAAATCTCCTTTAAAAAGGAGTAAAATTTCTTCGTTAACAAGCAGCAATTACCTCATCTGCGCGCCATTCTTCATGTATTGTATAACTCCTTCGGTAATTTAAAAGTAAAATATATTTCCCTTTAGCATTCCTCTCCATTCAATGAACGATTCGCTCCTTTTTCAATCCCGGAATGCCTTTCGTCATTTAAAAGACCGAAAGAGGCATCAAAAATATAGATTTTTACAACATGAAATTTCCATTTTCCTATATATATACAATTCCTTAATCTTATTTATTGAGGTGCACCCCCAATGTTGAGTCTAGTTTCTTTTTTTTTTTTTGTAGTTTATATTTTTGTTTGGGTTGCAATTTAATGCACTGGATTTGGATTTTTAATAAACTCCAGTTGGAAATGAGTCGCCTCGCGAAAAAAGCTCATTAGATTATGCAGCGCTCCGGAGAATTGTTCCCTGCTCGCGTTTGCTGCTGCTGAATGCAAAAATGTGGCTAAGAATGGCTGTCAACTAATGGACGGATTCTTTGTCTGCAGTAAACGAAAACCAGTCGATAAATCAACTGAAGTTGTTTAACTTGTACCGGTTTTTAAGGCAAAAATAACATTTTCGAGCCTGAAACTCTTAAGCCACCTTTTCCAGTGACCTTTTTTTTCCTTAGCCTTCTTCCAAATGTTTTTCCAGTTTCATTTCCAGCTCCGTTTTCTCTGGCTTCCGCTTCCTTCTTTTTTTTCCGGGTCTAAATTTTCCACCGATCAGGAGGGAGCTTCGGAAAAATGAGCTTGGAAAAATTCCCCTGCCGTGCGAAGCGTCGGGACGGTAGTTCGAACGTTACGGACGGGACCGAAGACCATTCCGCGGCACGTTTCACTTCCTTTTCCTGCGACGGAAAGGGCCGGCGTCGCCCCCGATCGGTGTCCGACCCCCCCACGGGAGTGACGTTAGAGGCGTCCGGACGGTGCCCTGCAAGGAACGTGATCGACCTCACGTCGCATTTTCGGAAAATGCTGAATGGCGATGCGCATGGCAATCCTTGTGGCGTTTTTGGCTGCATGTATATCATTTCTCGGCTCAAAATGAATTAATTCCGTTTCCTTCCACGGTTTTATCGGTTTCAAGTTGCGCGACTTCATTTTATCGGTCGAAGGATACCGGAAAGCGCAGCGCATTTTTTATGTCCCGCCCGGGAAGTGGCGGAAACCGAAATAATCACATCCGGCAAATTCGTTGGTTTTTTTCGATTGTTCCGGCGAAGCGAGAGCCTTTTCGAGGGGCGCAACAGCTGGGGGGGCTTCATAAAATTTCTTCGGTTGATTTTATCGCTTAAATCCTGGGCTCGTGCGCGGGACTTTTGATACGAATCAGCTCGGTGCACGACCGGAGGAAAATTGTCGGCGAAAGGATTTTCGAAATAGTGCTGTCGCTATCGGGATTCCGCTGATTCTCGTGTACTAAAATGTGAGAATAAATTTCCCGTCGATTCCTGATGTCCCCGTCGGATGGTTTCGCCCCGTTCCAAAGGAGTTATGTTCTTTTTTTAACCACCTTTCACGATTATTAAATGCGAAATATCTTTTATTCTGTAGATTTTGAATCATGTAGATATTCGGTCGACGTACGTTTGTGTAAAATATTTATACATGCGGTAAAGCTTTACATCGTTAAATATCATGAATGGAGGAGGGATCGTTCTGCCTTTTGCAGACGCGACCATTATTCCTGTGTAATATTTATTAATGGGTGCAATATCGGGCTTTTGAGAACCGATCCTTCTTCCAGGGTTCGGTATAATTGAAAGGCGCTAAGGTTGGTGCAGTTTTCCCTTGCGGCGGAGTCTTCTACGCGTGCCAAAGCCTGTTACAACCTTTTTTTCTTCGCTGTCGCTAAAGGGATTTTTTCGTTTTATCTGCCGTGGCGACACCCACCGATCTGCGATGTTGTTTTGCCCGTGCAAACTTCACGTTGCTCCCACGGGGAAATTGAGATTTTTCTCGTGTGCGGCTTTGTTTTGCCGCCACGCTGGTTGCTCATTGCGAGAAATGTCTGTTCGCGGTGTCATCGCATGTTCATCCAAGAAAGTGAAAATGAAGTTAAATGGCGAGACAGGAGTTTTCTTTTCTCACTTTTTAAGCAAAAACTTTTGCCCGTCTGATCGGTTGCACATCCCGGATGGCGTTGTTTGCCTGCTTTTCCAGTCTTTGCATTTTATTCATGTTTCTTAAACACCACAAATCCGGGCTTTTCTCCAAAACCTTTTGCTCGCATCGTTCGGGGTGCTTCCTCCGGGAAATCCACTTTCTGCTCTTTCCTTTTGCGTTAATAAAAAGAAAAAAAAATTCCCCTTTGACCTTTTCAAATTTTTCTTGGGAGAATCTTCAGATCTGCTATTATTAATGGGGGACTATTTAAATTTTCCTCCTCACGAAAATTCTATTTCGGGTTCATGAGAAACATTTCGACCGCCAAGAAACGAAGCCCAGTCTCGATGTATTTTTACGGCGTTTGCCTGCCTGCCGGTGTGATCACGGCAGCAAAGCTGTCGCACAATTCGCTCGCTGCGGTTAATGAGCCGCTGACAGCGTGGCTCGATACGGAATTGTCCCAAAAGGCAATTCGAATTCTACTCTGAGGCACTTTTGCCGGTGCTGCATTCGATGTTGTGCTCTTATCGCATGTTGGCTTTTCTCTCGTACCTTAAACGTTAGAAAATGGATCCCGAGGTAAGCCTCTAATTTTTTTTTCCCCCTTTATTACGGGCTTATCATTTAATCCAAACACGATTGAAAACTTGAAGAATCATTCATCATTCGTCTTGAACACCGCGTGACCCTCTCTCAACACCCATTCATCAATTCTACTTATCCTTTTTCGATATCTCTGCGATTTTATCATTCGTCGTTTACCGAATAAATTCATATTAAGTTGATGAGTTTATGATGTTGGCCGTAGCCAAACGAATCCCACCCCTGCTTCTCAACCCTTCGAAGGATTTGTTTGCTTCCGTTTTACGGCATCCCCATTTTCCAGTCGTATCCCCCGCTCGATAACAATTTAATCTTGTCGGCGCTCGGAGGGAGGAGAAAAAAAAAATTGTTTCAACGCGAAAAACGCATGGAATACCTAACCTAACCACCGCGGCACGCTCATTATTACATTTAGGAACGAAAAAGAAAAATTTGATGGGAAAACTCAATTCCTAAGATTCAAACGAAAACCTTAGCTTTTCCAGCGAAGTATTTAAGGAAGAAAATGGATTTTCTTTTTTTTTTTCCACCCCCAAATCCAAAACACGGAGAAAGACCTGAAAATTTTTTTACACTTATATCGCTCTACATTTTCCCATGTAAAAATCTCCTTTTATGTTCCGAGGCAATTTTGACTTTCCCAAGTAGCTTTTAACGCAACCATGTACTACTGACTTATATATGTTGCTACGTACGCTGCGTGTTTTTGGTGTGAAACAAAGAGCATTAAAAAAAACTTATTGGAATCGTAAAGAATGTTAAAAATTTGACTTGTACAATTTTCCAATTGATTTGTAATTATATTATTGGCGTTACATTACAAATCGGCTCAGTTATTTTGTTTAAAAAATTAATTTTTTTCAAATTGAACATTATTTCGCTCTCAAATTTTTCAATAATTTACCATAAGCCAGAGCGAATGTTCCTCCAATCTGCTGAGATTGGAGATTTGGTCAAAAGTAATGAAGGAAAATCGTGTTGTAAGTGTCTCCGTTTACATTGCATTAACGTATCATGTATCCCAATTCGGATGGTGTTTTGGGATGCGTTTAAGTCAAAAAAAAAACACAACACGGGATGTAATGAAAAATAAATCTGTTTGCACTCTAATTACGTTTTTTTAAGTACCTGAATATTTCTCTGAACTAAAATATATTTGACATTCATTTGCATTTTGCAAGCTAAATATTTTTCGAAGGCACCTTTCAGTATAAATGAACGGATCCGAATGTTTAGTCTTTTTTTTTTTTGTTTTTAATCAATTTCTGCTGTTTTAAATTTAATGTGAATCTTTTTTATTTTTTTTTTTTTTTTGGAGTTAAGTGAAAAAAAAAATTTAATTTTTAGCTTCCATTATGAAACGAATAAACGGTAATGTGTTGCAGATAATATTTGAATATAAATACAAACATGTGTTACTGCATTATCATCGGCGAAGGGTTGTTGTAGTTGCAGGGGACAAAACAAGTTTTGTCGGATCGAATGGAATTTTGAAAATATTAAAGATTCACTACACGCCAACCCGTTTCGTCCGGAAAGGTTTTTCCATTCCTTCCTCTTTTTTTTTTTTTTTTTTCCTCCTAAGGAAAGGATAAATCGGCTCGACCACATACGCATGCAGTGTATGCACAAAACCTTTGACGAACCGTGCCGGTCTTTATTATTTAAGCTTTAGATTTTTGAACTAATCTTCATTTCCCAAACTTATCTAAACTGGTAGTTCATCTTTACAAAAGTGCAGAAATATTGAAGCGTAAGAAAAATCCGCCGGTAAAGTGCGTGGTTTACGTGTTTTCCCGATGATTCTTGTACAATTAATGCTACCGCCCGAATCACGGGCGGTGCTTTTGATACCTTTTGCCTTTGCAAAGCGAATCGCATATTGAGAAAACTTAAATAAGATGGTGTTTGGCCTTAAACGCTCTGAGGTTCCTTAAAGAGTTTCACATGAAATCGTGGCGAATGCAAATTCATTGGAGTATATGCAGCTTTTAGATCATTTATACTTGGATAATTTTACATCCGTGACCAAGATGAGTTGTTAAGGTATAGTAAAATGAAATTCCGAATGAATCCACTAAAATGTCTGTTTCTGACGAGGCTTTCATTTGTTTGACACGGGAAACACCGCAGCGATGTAAAAAGCTGTGCAGACATTTTCATTTTCCTTCGTTTTAATTGCCTTATTTCAAATTCTGCAAGTCAAATGAACGTAAAACCTTTCAAAACCTTTGATTTTCGCGTCTTTTTACTTTCGAAACTTTAAAGTTTTCATGGC
Source organism: Ricinus marginatus (assembly GCA_028565995.1). Lineage (NCBI taxonomy): Eukaryota > Metazoa > Arthropoda > Insecta > Psocodea > Ricinidae > Ricinus > Ricinus marginatus. Next base: position 37,770 of record JAOWBB010015007.1, on the reverse strand, counting down.
AGGGACCGAATGATTTCTACCTCCGCGTTTTACATATTTTTCACAAAACCCAGTCGAATTTTTTCTTCTTTTCTAAAGCTTTTCAATAATTCATGTTAAATCGCTAGATTTCCCTTCCCCTGAAGAACACTTTCGAATTTCCTTTTTTAATTTTTTGATTTGATGAATAACGTATCGCGGTGCTCGATACATGCACATTTTTCTACACGGATCATGCATAAACATCACCGTAGCTTATACGTGAGTTATCACAATTCAGAACTCATGAAAACTGGAAAATTAACATTGAATGAGTTATTTTTATCTTTTCCATATTTTCGGTTCGATAACTTTAGATTTGGGTATTGCTTCGTGATGAAAATTGAATTATATAATTATATTGCATTTTATGATTCGTATAATTTTACTTTTACCAACATTTATGCCGGCCGTAAGTATGCTAGCATTGATGAATGAATGTATAGCTTGCATGCGTGCAAAAAAATGTAATGCATATTGTTAAATTTAACCTCACGTTATGTCGGTAACCATCAAAATAATATTTAAGTCTTCAATTCGATGCACGTAATAAATTGGCTATAATTATAATAATCGTTTTGTAACACGAAACTGATGAACATTACAAAAAAGTCATAAAAATGTTACGTTACATTTGCATTCTTATGAAGAGATTATTTATGATTTTTAAAAAAAAAAAATTAGATTTGTCCATCCGGGGAGACATCGTAAAAACTTTGTCCGTACATTCCGCTTCATCTTCCACGTCGTATCTCGTATTTGCACAGAACTGAAAAGCTGGAAAGCTTCATTAAAGAACGGCGAAGAAAAACCATTCTCATATTTGATAGCTTAATCATTTTCACTTGAGATCCCGCTTTATGAAGGTCCAAGTAGCAAAAGAAAGATTACCGAGGTTATCTTTCGTAGATAATCTTTATACTAAAGCCGCATAACATTAAAAAAATAAAAAAAGATTGATCATTGCTTTTTAAATGTTGATGCGTTCTCTTCCTCAAATATTAAGTTTGGTCAAATCCCATTAACTTTTTATTCATATTCCCCCGCAGCAGCACTGCATTATTTTATCTGGGGCACATGACGTTTCATTTCGTCAAATTCATCCATTACACTTTCCGTCACTTATTGCTCTTGAAAAGATCACGGCCTTGTTAATAATTCGGATGAGGATGTTATAATGGATACCAGGACCGTCAGTCAGATAAAAGGAAATAATATGTTCTCATTAATGCGGCATTTTCGCTCTCTCTGACCGTTTTCTCAAAAGCGCGTAAAAGTTCCCTCATCTCTCAAAATTTGTCGGGTGAATGATTATCCATTAATATCTGCAGCGTTTTTGTCGCAAGCAACCGGATTCCTCGTGGAAAGGCCTTTAAAAAGATAATTCCGCCAGGACCTCGTCAAAAACGAAATCCTCTTAGTTAAGGGTAGTTCATAGCATCATGTGAAAATAAAGCGCGGGACCGCTTGGATTTTCGGAGTGACCGGCAAAATTGGCTCGAAAGGGGGTTTCGTGAAAGATTCCAACCCCCAAATACTTTTAAGCCGCCGGCTTAAAATCTGCACCAATCGTGCAGCTATTACTCACTCAACTTTTTACCAGTACACAGGACGGTGACGAATTTTAATGATGAAGTCAGGTTTAAAACCTGAAACGCAAATTTTTAATGTTTCAATTAATGATCGAAACACGTTCGATAGTGATTGATAAAGGAAGAAAAAAAGAAAAAAAAAAAAAAGCTGGAATTTTCCACCTTATGTTGCTCACGAAACAATGAAAGAATTATGTTAATCGCTCAGAAATTACGAATTATGCAAAGCCAAGAAAATAGATTATTTTCTTGGTGTAATAGATTTTTATATAACCGTAAAATATCATGTACTAATTGAGTGATTTTTACATAATAAAGACTCAATATATTTCATTCTTCATGCAGTTTTTTTTTTCTATTGTTAAACGCGATATAAATTTGTGAAAACTTTTTAATTTATTAACGATTTTTACGGGAGCGATTTGTGAAAAAGGAGAAAAAAAAATGAGGGCAGTAAAATTTAAGAAATTTCTCGATGTCAGCATTATAATTAGTAGAAATGGAATATGGCGATCGCAACATCATGTAAATATTCACAAACTTTTAAGTATAAAAGAGCGATGTTTTCATCAAGGAGAGTTTTGTTTCCTACCCCAGGGAGAAGTTGTTGACATATTATTGACGGATTTATTACATCGCCGTTTTAAAATTTTATTTCTCATTAAAATTCGTTTTGAACGTAATCTGCTTAAGGGGAAACAATTGATTCGAACTTAACAGAACGTGATTTACTGTGTTTCCTCTTCGCGCAGGGCAGATCCCGATGTTTTTATGTGCGGTAAATGTCGTCGAGCGCACAGATTCCTGCCCTGGACCGGAAGGAAAAAAAGCAGCAGCAGTTTCACCCCGGTTCCCCGAAGGTTCAGGTCCTTGCGAAGCCCTCCATGTGCGAATCCTTTTTAATTTTGTTATCCTCCCGACGAGAGCCGGAACGCCGAAAGCTCTTCGTATTTATTTAATTCGATTTATGTTAGCCGGGGATGAAAAATTTCGACGTGGAAAATGGCCGGCCCCGAGGGACCGAATGAATTTCTTTGATTAAGACGAGGCCGGCGAAGCTGGCATAAAAGCAACGAGAGCAGCACGAATTACTTATTCAGTGATCATTTTCTTCTGACGCAACAGCACAAAAGCAGATCCGTCCATAAAAAGCGATCCTCCGGGAGTGAACGCGATAAAAGGCCTGGTCAGACGAAGTTATGAATCCTTCCTGTCGGATAATTCCCTGCGCAAACTGGAAAATTATATTCTTTATTCATTAGCGCGGCCGAATTTACTGTTCCGCTCTCCGGTGTCCGCTCTCTTTTCTCTTTTTAGAAACTCAGCCAGGTTGCCGCAACAGAAATTGAGGTGCACTTTGGCGTGCATGTGGAATTTGCCTCGGGATATGATCCCGAGCCGACAAAATCCTCTCCGTCGCATCCCGACCGGCTCTTTTATCGGAAAACTTAAAATATGGAAATGATTCGCGTTCACTTTTTGACACTCGTCAACGGTGAATTAAAAGGCAATTTCAGCGAAGCACCAGGCGACGAAGTTGCCTTTATTATTTACGGTTGAAGCAGGGCAGACACATCGAGTCGTACAATGTGCCGGTTCCAGAATTTCCAGATCGTCGAGGAGGCCGTCTCCAGCGAGAGACGTTGCGAGTGATCCGACGTGGAAGGAACTACGGTTTTCGCATTCGAAAATGTCGACGAGCAAATGACATTTAGGAATTGGGCGTAGGTCAAGGGACTGATTTATCGATTCAGCGCCGGGGGGCACACCTTAGAAAGGAGAATTTAACGGCCGCAAAATCTGAAAAGCGAAAAAAAATTTCTGCGGTCCCGGGAGCGGGTCGCCAAAAGCGATTCCTGCGGGAAAACCTGCCGATGCTGCGTCATCGCCCGCGCGCTTTGCATTTCCTCAAAACTTGGGAGGCTTTTCCCCGTTGCCCGTTGCCCGTTGCGTGTTACGTGACCCACGTCGTTTCAGGTTTCGCGATGTCCCCGTGCTGCAGCCGTGAGCGTCGGCTATTTCGCCCTTTGTCCGAATACCATTTCTTCGGTTTCACTCTTCGGTGAAAATTCCATTCAATTCATCCGTCCATTTTACTTATTTGAAAGCGAAATGCGCACAATGGGCCGTCACACACGCTAAATGGCATTTGTCCTGCGAAGTAATGCCGGATACTTGCGACCAATTGACTTTCATGCTTCTTTCCTGTCGGTCTCGCCTCTTCGTTTACTTCCCCCGTCAGCAGACCCCCGCACAAATGCACTTTCCCTTCGCTCCAGCCCGTGTAAATGGATCCGATGTTATATTTCCGCCGCAGTGACTCCGTCATCCCGCGGTTCGACCGAATTTTATGCCGCGCTAACTTTTCACAGTGGCGTCGCGGCTCGGATAATCCGAAATTAACGGGGGAATCCTGGGTAAATGACGCGATTTAGCTGAATCGTTGCTTACTTTTGGCGCCGTCGCGAATTGCTGTCCGGATCCGACTTTGGGAAAAAAAAATTACCTATTGATCTTTGGAGCATCGATTTCTGAATGTCGCACAGCCGCGGCGAGATGTCCATTAAACTGTGCGGGTGTAGAGGTGCCGTTCTCTGATAGCTGTTCTCGTGTAGCGATGTTCACAGATTAAAAAAAAAAAAAAATCATTTATGATTCTGCCGCTTTTTGACATTCCGCCCGTAAATTTTGCGAAACATTTAAAAAGAGATAAATTTCGGTGCTTTTGTATGCGGTTAATCGAAAATAATTCGAAACGAAAATTTATCGCGTGGCACCAGCGAGTCCGTGCAAAACTTCTTTCCATTCGCAAATTGATGTCGCATTTAAGTAAGCGATCCAGTGGCACATGTTCGCATCGTAAATGCGGTACGAAAAACCACGCCATAATTCGTATTCTTCACATTTTACACCGGATTTTTATGTCTTATTAGTACGTTAAAGAAAAATAATTCTGGCATGGAGCGGGCGTGATATTCATTTTCTTTTTTCTTTTTTTTTTTATATTGACCGATATATTTACGTCGTTTGCTTAAGTATATTTTTGCCGCGATGTTTTTGAGTCTTGAAAGCAACCGAGCGCATGCATTCGGGGAAGTAACATTTGCCCGACACTTAAAAATGTTGTTGGCTGTGCCAAAGTTTCAGTTAATAAAGCGGATTTTGTATAAGTGGGGAATCGACGCTGTTGGACGGCTCCGTTTGGAGTTCTGCAACGTTCGGGTTAACCGGATTTTGTCCGTTTTCTGTTGGGTCAGTGACAGAAATCGCGAAAATTCCGATCGCCCGTCCCTCCCTCGTTCCGGAGCTTTGCCCTTTTTTTTGGATTTTCTTTCTGGCATCGAAACCCGCCCGCAGCAGCAAAAACAACAGTTATTTTAAATTATCAAGTGCTTAGTGGAGCCGTTAATATTTCAATTAATTCTTTTACTGAAATAACAGGCATTGAATCTGGCGCGATCAAACAAACCGCCAGGTACTCGCTAATTTTCATTCATTACCGAACCTCTTCGAGTGTTGACTCGGGAAATTTCCTCTTCGGCTCCATTACTCATAATCGGATGTAAAATTGTGTTATTTTGTCGTAAAGAAGTTTATCTCTCCGGTTGTGTAAAGTCTAAGAATGACATCGTGTAATCCAGATAACCTAAATAATAAATATTTGTTCAGGATCAAGTTTTTTTTTTTTTTTTTTTTTTTTTAATTTCTAAGTTACCTCTGCCTTTACCTCCGCTAAGCAGTTTCGTATGTCAACACGTGCTGAACAAATGAAGGTAGGAAAGGAATTCTTGACCTGCGGGAGCTTTTCCATAAAAATTTGCTGCTGTTAAACCTTAAATGCGGGCAATCCTTTCCCGTTCCTATTTAAAATACTCTTTTTTCGCGTATCGTCCATCAGCATTGGGTACATTTCATTTTTTTTTTTCCTTCCCCCCCCCCCCCCCCCCGAGTATTTCCATTACATATTCTTTTTTCCCTGCTAAAATAGATTCAGTTTTATTAAATATTCCGATGAGCTTATTCAAATATTCTTTTGCCACGCAAGAATGAATTCAGAGCTATGCGAATTAGTATATATTAAAAATTTTTACTCATATAAAGCTCATCTGATTCAGTTTTAGTAAAGTGTTTATCAGTGAAATAATTATACCTTCCTCATATGCAACTTGTTGCGTTATCGTAAGCTAAATGAACGTTGTTTTCTCTCATTGCACAACGAAATTATTTATTTTTCTTTTTTTTTTTTTTTCATACAAAAAATGTTGAAATTGCAAACATTAACAGTGACATAATTCATATGCGAGATATGGAAAATGCATCATGTATGTCTTTCGTGATTCATCTAACTAATAATTTAGATTAACAGGAGAAAAAAATGCACGAAGCAAAGGTAAAATGTGAATTCTTCGGGGTCAGAATTATCGGAGTCCCTTATTTTGGTTATATAAATTTTTCAGCCTCGAAGTTTAACATCCTTGACGAACCCATATCTTATTTAGGCTGCATATGAAATATATATATAATATTTTATAAATAGAAGCGTAAACGAAAAATGATATCTTAAAAGTGATTGAGGAAAGAATAGAAAACGACTAATTTTCATTTTTATTTCCATTTAAAATTTATTCCATCGTAGTTTCTCAACAATAGCAGGTCTTGCATCTCATTTCTGTTTACGTTTATGGTAATCTTTGTCATAGGGATGTATATATATATATATATATGTTCCCTATATATATTTTTTTTTTATTAAATTTTTTAATACCAGTCGTTTGTTCTTAAAAGCATAAAATTGTCTTCAGCAAAGGATTATCACTCACGGCAAAAAAGATAAGTCTCAGTTTAAGATCTTCCCGAGATAGTTTTCCTTTGCTACCTGTTATCATTCATATTGCCCTTTCTGTCTGATGCTTTTGTACGCGTGCTGTCGGATGTCGATACCTTTCATCACACGCTAATTCACCTTGCCATTTTCAGTTTCTTCCTTTCCCCCGTGTTTGCGGTATTAAAAAAGCGAAAGATAATCTTTTCTTTTCATGCAAGTTACCTCATAATGATGGAGCAGAAATTGAAAATTCTCTCCCGTAGATAGAACCGCGGCATTAATCGCATGATCGGGAAATTTCGCCCAAGGTTTTACATTTTCCCCGAGGAATTTTCCTCTAATTTCCCTCCGAAAAAATTTTCCCTCTGGTTTTTGAGGCGATGACGGATCCTTTTTAAAATTTTTCGGAGAGAAAGAATATCATTCGAATGCATTAAACGATGTTCAGGCAGTGCACTCGTAGCAGAGTAATCTACGATGTGCTAAATATATAATATGTGGGATATTCAGATTCGAGCAATGCTATACATTTGAAAAAAAAAAAAAAAAAAGATTTTTATTAAAAATAAAAAAAGAGCTTTATTTATTTATTTATTTTTTTGATTTTCGAATTTCGAACCTTATTTATTGAAACTCACAAATGAAATCTAGATGAGACGCATGTGCTCTTTGGGAATTAACTCAAAAAGCACTTGTTGATTAATTACAATTTCACATGCTGTTGGATAGGACGTACGTATCAGTTTTGGGATTTAAAATCTACCAAAAGGCAACAAATAAGGAAAACTGAAAAGATTGCCCAATAACATGAAGTGGTAGAATATTTATAAGGGCACTTGGAAAAAAGATAGTTCTTTTATCATCTAGAAAGAATTGCTGACACGTTCATGGTGGATAGAAAAATCGGAAGGTTTCTACTGGAAAGTTTTAACTTTTCAGGCAGGGAAGGAGGCAGCGAGGCAATGCATATTATATTTGAAAGATTTATCTTTGAGATGGAGCAGGGAGAGAAGAAGAAAAAAAAAAAAAAAAAGCAAAATGCGATTCATTTTCTGCAGCCGTTTTATAAGCCGATTCGTAAAATGACCCTGGTGAATCACATAATAAATGGATTTATGAATATTACATGACATAATCAAACCGTCAATAGGAAAGACCAATCTGAATTGAGAGCTGAGTCAGAAAATTACAATACCAGGACGTTGCTGGCGCGAATTCATCCGGGAAATTCTCTGTGGATCTCCAGCGCGAGATCGTCCAGAAAGAAGTTTTTCTTTCGCTCTTCGTCCTGGAACCTGATCTCGTGCATTTCCCATTCAGTCGGCCCAACGCTCGGATTGAAGAACTAAAAAAACCTGCGGTCAGCAATTCTTTTTCTTTACGCATCCCCGGTCTGAGGCATCCGTAATTGTCTCTCCGATATTAATTGCAGTGGAAGGGACCATCGCAGGAATCCAATATCTGTGATTATAAATCGCGTGAATGTCAATCATTAGGCGATACGCCATCCTCATTTCTTTAAATGATGAGAATAAGGGAAACCTTCCCCGATCTTCGAAATCGGCAAGATCAATCCGGAAGGGGTTAATTTGGAACGGAGAGGACACACAACCAGATCCAAATCAATTATCCAGACTGTATTTCGTTTTTTTTTTTTTCTTTTTAATTATACTGCTACGTTTTATCTGTTTAACCGTGTATCCGTGGTAAAACAAACGAGGAAAAACCGCTTTTGGATGGGCAGTAAATAATGGAAACGCCGATGAAAAGTTCGGGAGCCTTGCCCAAGCGGCATCCAAATCCTGTGGGAAAAGGGGAGAAGAAAAAAAACTTTTCCCGGGCAATCGATAGGAGGTGGCAAATGAACGACTGACTCCTGATGGACGGACGTTTTGATAATTCCGTGTTTCTCTTGCGGCAAATATATTTCTCCACCCTTGCGGAGCATCCCCTCATCTCATTATAAGTGCTCATTAAAGCGAAGGTATCATAAATATTGGCAGAAATTGCGACTGAAAATTGTCTAATTTGATGGATGTGAATTGCTTTTCCGAGCCTGGAGAAAAATCACGAAACACGTAAACCCGCTCGTCTCGCGGCAGAAAAATAGAAGGATGCCTTACCTTGGACGGTATGCGATAAGCTGCGAGGCATTGCTAATGTCGAAGACGAGATTTATCGGGAATTTAAATTTAATCAAATATATTACTTTTTGAATAATCTCGCTTGAAATTAATCCGCACAGGTCAAAAGGGAATATAACTTCCGAATAACATATTCCGGTAATAATCCTCCGAGAGCGCGGATCCACACCTTCAGACCCGGCCAAATATTTATCTATTAAATATGGCGTTTCCGGAGCAGCACCATATGAATTTTACATTTCTCGCTCCTGGGGGAAAAAGAATATCCGGATAAGTAAGGATGCCAGGGAAAACGCTTCGGTTTGGAATACTGTTCCGAACCTATTTTATTATCTGCAGAAATTTGCCGGCTTTTGCCGTTCCATGATCCCTTTTTCTCCACTTCCCCCGTTCCGGGACTCGCATCATCAAATTTCCGCAGTACTTTTCAGCAATGACGTGACATTTCCTTCTGGAACGGTTTCTGTCGAAAAATATTGCATTCAGATCTTAATTTACTACGTTAGTTTAAGTTCGGTGTTCAAAGAGGTTGTCTGCGTTGGAACAAAGTTTGGGGAGCGTTACTTTTTGGCCGTAATTTTGATAGATTCCCCTAAAAGTTTTCCTATACCGAACGGAAGATTTCCAACGCGCATTTTACGTATTTCGATGATAAATAGAATAAGGAATCGCGTGTTTTCGAAATTATCAAGAAAAGCTGAATATGTGCATGTAATTAGATTCGATAATTTGAGAGAGCCTTTCAAAATGAATGGCGGAGTGAAAATTCCGCCCTCAATTATCTAATGAATACATCATTAAAATATTTTATCTTTATCCAGGATCTTATTAATATGTTCCAATAACTTTTGTTGCATCCAAAGCGATTCCTTTATTTTGCGAGAGAAATATTTGCGTCGTTCCCTTTTCCGTGTGAAGAGATTTAAATTGGCGATTTCCATATTAATTCCGTTTTTTGACATTCAGTTTAATTTGCTCCAAAAATTTCCCCACGTCAAAATGTGACACTCTGATCGAAGGGAAATTTCATCACCGTAAACAGTTCGGCAAATTGTTTTTCTTCGGAAAATTATCAGTTATTTTGCTTTACATTTGGGAAGCAACCGCGAAACAAATTACACCTTTCAAAGGGACCAAGAATTTAAGTGGCTGTTGCTGTGGGGTGTAAATTTAACGGGAAATGCACGAGTGAGGGGAGGGAAGAGGACAACTGAATGGCCGCCCGTGTCACCGTGAGCTGTAGTCGGGCCAGAAACCCAAGTTCGTGTTTTGCAACTGCGGTGACAAATTATTGTACAACAGAATTTTGCTTCACATGAGTGTGCACTTGGACCGAGGATGAGATCGAACCTGATGGTCCACTTCTCGGTGGATCTCAGCCGGCGCGCTTTCGCTGCGGCCCCGGAAAGGAGGCAAAAGCGCTCGATGCTGACGGCTTCGAAAACAAAAAAGATCCAATCTTACCCAAAATATTAATTCACAAAGCAATAGGACGACTTTTCGCAGTTTCAACGGGTAAGAACGGCACGAGCCATCGCCGCAGAATGATTTTGCCGTCTCTGGATTGCACCGGAAAATGGTTTTGCACTCTTTAAATGAACTATCTGCGCAGAATTGACCCGTTCTGCCCATCGATTTCATTACGGAAGTTCGAATCAAAGATCGGGACGTTCCTGAAACCGCGATCGGATGCACGCATGATCTCAGATCTCCAGATCTGTGCGACAAATGAATTTTCTTTATTTTAACGTATAATCGAAAAAGGTATCCGATCTCCTTTTCGTCGGCCGTTGCACAATTCCAGCACAGGGGCAAATGTCGTGCAACCAGAGACGGTGATTTCGCGATGCTTTCTCTTCGTCACCATGGACACTCTCAATTATCAACACGTTTTCTGCACGCCGTAAAATGGATGATTTGGAAAATCCTCGGAAAACACAGAAAAGGAAACGTTTCAATCCGAAAATCCTTCGATGAAAGCGCATTGAGGTGGATTTCGAAAATCGTCGTAAGGTTTCCTAACCGAGGGAATGACTTTCGCTGGAAAAATAGAAAAAAGAAAAAAAAATACAGAGCAACTGCCTTGGATGGGTGCGTCCAACGAAAATGGATATTCTGGACGAACGCATACCGTAAAGTAAACCCAGGAGGTAGTGTAAGAATAGAATGGGGTTCGAACCAGAACATAAGACAATAAAATGACAAGAATATATATATATATATATATAAAATATATAAATTGTGCAAATGGAAATACATTATTGGTCCCCATTCCGATGCAGCCATCGAATTGAGGTTTATTTATTTAAATTCCCTAAGAAATTTCTTTTAAATTCTTCGGTTTCACTGGCAATTTGGGATTGGTAAACATTTTGCCCCACGGAGGATCGGAAATATGCAGTGGGATCCGAAGGCAAGCGATATTGGGTTCGGTAGCTCGCCCTATCAATCACAGCGCGGCTCCGGGGCAAAATCCATTTATCATACTGATAACGAGAAAAAACCTTTTCTAAAATGTATATAACGAAAGTGAATGTTATGGATTTATGTGACGGCCTAAGCTGGGGAACCTCTGCGTTTTGGCTTTCCGACCCGGAGCCCGAAATGCAGAGAATTCAGGCACCGCATGCGCTAAAATCGATTGTCTGCCGTGGCGGATCATCCGAGGCGACGCTGTCGCGCTGTTGAAAAACCGGAGGGACGACCGGCTTGATAACGTCGACGATAAGCAAGCTTCGATTCACATCTTTCTCCTGCGGTTTTTCCGGCATTTACCGCGTTCGCTGCTGCTCGCAACCTTCCTGGATGCCAGACCGCAGCCGACGTTCTTCCCTTGCCGTGGGCGCGGGGATATTGTCGCCTTTTCCCATTTCGAGGTTGCACTTTTTCGTTGCTTCTTTTTCTCGAACCTCTTTTAAGGCTGAGCGGGATTGAAAGTTTTCTGTTTTCTTTTCTTTTTTTTTTTTTCCGGCGAGAAAATTGGAATATCCATTTCAGACCGGGGTCTGAGTTCTTTCCTTCCAATATCCATACCATTATCTTCGGCGATCCCCAGCAGAACTCTTTATCCAGCAATGAAAGGTTTTTGCATTTTCCTAACGCTTCCACGTCTCGCTCGTTCTCTTTTTTTATCATTAATTTTTTACATTTAATTCATTGTATTTGGCCGCCATTCTTATTCCATTTAATAAATTATTTATTAACCTCTCCTTTTGTATTCCTCCAGCTTTGTTCCGTATACGTATTAATGCACTTAAAGCGTGATATGAAAAACGCTTCATAAAGTACAATAAACTTAGTTTTTTAGGCTGCCATTTAAGTCTCTAATTTTTTATTAGTTAAATGAATATTTTCACAGTTACATTTTCAAGTGCGCTTTTTGAAATCTTAATATTTCATTAAGGGAAAACTAAATTTTTTTTTTTTTTTTCATAGCGAAAATTGCTTAGAGCTTTTCAAGTTCCATATAATTCAATCCGGTTAATCTTCTCATATTTTGATTGTAGCCGCCGGTTGAACGCATATATAATGCAGGTAACCTGTAATTATTACGCAAATATAATGTTTTCTTGTCATGAGTATTGTCGCATATGTTTCTCAGCTTGAAAGTCTAGGTAAGCTAAGTCGGTCATTGCTTCCGGCAATGTTTATGTAATAAACACACGGATACTTTCTAATGTGTCCAATATTTGGACACGTTAATATGAGAGAAATATGCTGTTAAAAGGTCAGCACTCGGTCAAGATATCACGTGCATAGAAACCACTTTAACTCTTTTGATCCAGCCTTCCAGAAGAGGGTTCCCTTCGTTTAGATGTGTCACTGTTAAATTCGGTGGGACGTAAACGAGATCCAAAAGGCCACTGTTTAGGTTGAAAATGCTGATGAATGATTTATGTGTGTGTGTGTGTGTGTGTGTGTGTGTTGTGTACTTCTTCACATATTAAGCATACACACGCACACACAAAATATTTGGCTCTGGAATCCGAAATGAAGATGAAAAATTGAGATTTTCGTGTTGAGAATGTAAGATTAATATCGAACTCGGCAACAAGGCATTTAAAATCTAAAGAGAAACAAAGAACATTCCGTGATTAATATTACTACAAACTTTTCTGCTGTATGAAAGCTGAATATTTTCTGTTTGAAATGTCAAAGAGAAAATGTATACAAGTTGCATCGGCGCGGAGTAAGATTTGTGTTTTTGCATAAAATAAGTGAAAAAGGAATTCCTGGCGGAAATTTAAGCTGTGGCTACCGTTACCCGTTCGCGTTAAATGTGACTCGAATTTCGAGTTGACGCAGCAGAAATTTTTAATTATTTTACTTCTTTCTAAAGTTGCTAGACGTTAGATTTGCGTTTCAAAATGATACAGAAATGAATTATCTTCATTCATTTCGCGATGCACTTCGGAACTTCCTCTATGTAACATAAGTATTTAGAATGACTGAATTAATGTCGCAAAACGAATCATTAATATCGATTTACAACTTCCAGTTTGCAGAAGTCAAAGACGTGGTAACGTGAAATTAGAAGAACGCAGGAAGCATGAATCGTTTCTGTTTTTGTATATCGTCGAAGGAGGAAAACGTATCTGCTTCGATAATAAATCGTGACTTATGTCCCAGAGGAACTTGATACAGAAACGGACGGAATGTAGTAGCAGTTACATTTTCCCTCGGTGCAGACGGTTTTCGTAGTGCATTGAAATTCCACACTTGATTTAATATCGATCATAACATTCCTAAGTTGCAGGTTAAATACATGAAAAATCGTGCAGTAAAATTTAAGGGTATTAATGTTACTTTCGTGAACGCGGAGCAAAATCAGATTTTCATATTGGTAAAAATTGTTCATATAGAATTTAATGTTTTTATAACATCCCCGGAAATTACACTTGAGCAAATAATTGCCAATTGTATTCAATTAAGAACCCATTCCTATTGATATTCCTTCAAGATGTCTTTTTGTTATTTCTTACGTTCATTTTGAAAAGTTTTTAAAACTTTCAGTAGAACGTAAATTAAATTATTTGTCCGAATATTTAATACGTGACAAAGGAAAACGATATCATTATATCGTAAATGATAACATTATGAATCATTACTCGCTGAAACTGGCAACGCTTTAGGGACATGTAAGTAATCAAAAACAGAGAACCGTTTTCAATAATATTAAACGGAAATGTATTGTCGTTACGGTGCCATTAATGGGCCTTTTCGAGAAGGCAAAAGGAGTCATTTGTGCATGCTTTATCATACGTCGCTATCTTCCTCGATCGAGCAGCAGCGGTCTCGGCAGAAAATCGCATTTTTCGGTGCGGAACACGAAAATGTCGTGTAAAGAGCAAAGGAACGAAGCGGAGCCTTGTCGAAAGGAAACGGTTGAAGAGGAGAAGGGAGAAAAGGTTCAGGAGTCATCTATAATAATTTAATTATTATAGGTTTATTAACCAAGGTTTATTGCTTGCGCCGAGGTACTATGTAAGGGAGAATCCTCTGCTGTAAGGGAGAGTTTCACCGGGGCAGCGGGGAGCTTTAAACTGTCAGCGAAGACGAGGCCGGATCCGGGAGAACGGAGGCAAGGGATTTTTTGAAAATTTCATCCCCCATCAGGAATGTTTCAAAAACAATTCACCGGCGCCAATTGGCTTAAACCTTCGGAGCAAAGTGAGCAATTAAAATCGACTCAGTCGAGAGGTTTATTTCGAAAAATTCAGAAAATCAATGCCGAGATTCAGTTTTAATGAAGAATTTAAGCTTTCAATTTAATTAAGAGCGGGCCGTCGATTATTGTGTTCGGGTCCAGGGGGCAGCGGAAAATCCTCCCTTTTTAGGCGGAAGCGAAACGGGCTTTGCTCGCAGGATCCCGCCGCTGCGGCACGCAGCAAGGAGACCTTCGGAGGCCGCGCTTCCACCTTCCTTTTTCGCCGCTTAGCATATAAATAACATCGCTGCGACAAAGGGAAAGATTTAGATTGATTACGGTCGGGCTTTGGGAAAATTCATTTTGCGAAAGACGCCATGAGAGATGCACATAATTGAGATTGGTGATGGGGAAATTAATAAAAATCCGAGCCGGTAATGAAACTGTCCGACACTTCGATCGGCGCACAGTAAACGGAGCGTTTGCCCGTCTCTCCTACGTCGCAATTCAGGATCGAAATTTATTTTCCAATCCTTTCTTCATTAGTTTTTCTTTCGTGCGGATCCCGACCTGCTCCCTGGGATTTTTCTGCCGCTTCCGTTTGATTTCGTCTGCAGGAGATTAATTCGACGATTACCAAATTCACCCGTTTTCGCTTAATCTTGGACGCGTTTGAAAGATCACAAAAATGCGAAGAGTTTTCTCCGGTCGGGATTAAATGTCGTCTTAATTGAGATCTAAAAGCCGAAGTTCGGGGGACGGCACGTGGAACGTTGCCTTTTTTTTTTTTTTTTTTTTTTTTTTTTAAGCCAGCGACACTTGTCGCAGAATGTGAAATATCGGCAGGAGTTATTTCCGCCTTGACCGAAGAGGTGCAAAACGACTGTCGCAGGCGGAGGGCACGAATTTTGCGAGCGTCGCCGCATTTCGAGGTCCGCAACGTGGACCGATTTTTTTTTTTCTTTTACGAGCCACGAAACCCAAACGTAAGGTCCCAACTCAAACCTTCTGCAGCGGCGAGCGGATTGCCGTTAAATCCTGCGGCAATATCAGTTTTTGCGTTCCTCCGCAGGCAAAAGGGCAGATCTCTGCTCGGATTTGAGTGCCACAATCTGAAGAGGGGCGAACTGCGTTCGTTCTCTGGAGACCCCCGCCCTGGAAGGTATCGAAAAGCACTCGGAATTTGAGTGCCTTCCCTCGGATGTCGAAACATTAAACTTTCCTTTTCAGGTTCGTTTTCGAGGAGAAATTTGAAATTTATTTTTATGTTTTTGTAAAACGTCGTCTTTGCCGTTGTTAATGGGGGTCTCGCATTGACGATTCGCTCCCGGCTTCGTTATTTTTTCTCTCCTCTCTTTATCATTGTTCGACTGACTGTAAGCGATTCGCGTTACAAACGGAAATTCGTATTTATCCTCACGGGCGGCATCGCTTCCGTCCGAGTGCGGCGGGAAATCTGTTTTTTAACAATAAATCCAAAGCAAAACCTTTTACGTGAAACTTAAGCATAAAACGAATTCTCGCGTTACAGTCTTTATACGCCTTAGCTGGAAACTTTTAACCGCATGATTAACGAGCGCGAATGTTTTTCGTTGCATTTTAGCTTAAGGACCATTTTGACAGTTGAAATCGACCTATAAAAACCCTCGCAACGCCGGATTTGTACGTGTGAACTTGTGCAAAACATACACACACACACACACACGCACACATATATATAACAAGTTTTTTGTTCTCTTTTCAGCCATTTCAAAAGAAGAAGACTCAACCAATAATTGCGGTGCCAAACTTCCTTACGGGGTAAACGGGTTCTCGGAAGAATTTCTAGATCGATTGGAACCAAATGGAAATATTCCATCGGAAAAGTATGGTAAGTTTAATTTCGTTTTGAATAATAAATGTTGAATCCAAAAGGTATAATTACCCTCCTCCAGGAAAAACGAGGCATCGTTCAAATCCTGAGGCAAAAATTACAGAAGTGTAAGGCAGTCTGCGACTACGTTTTGACGAAGCAATTTGCGTCTAGCAGGTCGCTTCGGTTGTGCACACGGAAAACGCCGATTTTGACTGAAACCACTGGGAATAAAAAAAAAAAAAAGAAAAATTTCGGAAAAGCTCCTCGTTTGCCGAACGATTTGATTTTTCGGTTGGCACCCATTTCAGGCGTGGTTCGAAAGAAATATTTTAAAAAAATTTTCTTTTTCCCCGCGATACGAAACGGGCTGCAGCCGCGACTCCGAATTAAAATATTTGGGATTCCAGGATGCTGGAGAATGTGGGCCACGGGGCAGGAGCATCGATCGATAGCAGGCGCCGACATTCCCAGGGGCTTCTCCGAAACCTTTTTTTCCCTTTTCACCCTCTACCGGTTAACGGGGACCTCGCACTTTTCGCGTGCGAACCACGGCAGGCAATTATGCCCCGAGCCCCCCCCCCCCCCGTCCGCCTCAATTTTTCAATTGCGCCTCCCCGCCGACAGCGAGCTGCTGCCTCGCCGGCAGGAAAGGCCGACGGCGACTCGGCTTATTTCACGTGCGTCTGCAGAAACATTCAAGTGACACGATTCCCCGCCAATTGACCCGATGAGTCATTCTACGGGGAGACTTCGGGGCGCCCGCTAAAACCGACACGGAAACTTCATCGATTTTACCTTATTGTCAGAGGTTGCGGCTCATTCATCGCCGCCGCCGCCGCGGGGCCCCCCAATCCTTTCTGCATTACGAGTCGCTTACCTCTCGCATTTTATTCAGCACTGCCGGTTGATCGATGCCTGTTTGCGAAGCGAAAGGGAAAAGAAAAACATTGGAGGTTCGAGAATTTGAAAACGACCAAATCGCAGTCCGCAAAAACCGCAACTCCGAAACCCTAAGCTAATATTCAGGACTTTGCTGTTTCTGCAGATTTTTCCTTGTGGTCACCTGCCACCGAGCCAAACTGCGCATTGCACTCAGTGTGCGTATATATATATATATATATATATGTGTAACTCTAAATCGTGCATTTGTAAGGATTGGAAAATCGATTTTCATCTGAGGAAAAATTCCAAAAGCAGAAGCTCTAAGAAGAGCTAACACTTATGTTCTGTGAACTTACGTAAACTTAATAATGCAAACAACATGTTGCCTTAATCATGTTTTACTTCAGTTTTTTTGTCTTTACTAATTCAGTCCCAATTTAGATTCTAAATTTGCTGTTTACTTTTAATTTATAATTTTGCAATTTTTTTTTTTTTTAATGTGTGGTACGAAAAAATTAATTGTTATGCCCTGTTAAACATAAATCGTATGATAGATCTATTAATCTAAATTACTAGCCCTCCTTTACGATTCCCCGCGCACATAAATATATTTTTTTGACTTTGGAAATAATAAATATATATATATATATATATATATATATGCTTTTCACATTTTGCTTTATAACATAACAAGCAATGTTTCTTTTCGCTGTTTGTCATTCGGTCCGGATTTTTTTTTCCACAATTATCGATTATTTTTTCCACGCTATTATTTTATACATTTGCTATCGTTCAAAAAAAGTGAGATAGTTGCTCATGGTAGATTATTGATAGTTAGTCATTTCTTATGCCAAAATCAGTTTTACGCTTCACTTATTGAAAAGGAAACCGTTTAAGTCACCTTCCATAAAAACTTCCATCTCTTTTTGAGGTTCTCTTAGTTCGTTTCATTTTTTGTTAATGCTGTTGACGGAAGAACTTAAGTTTCCCATTGTATAGCATAAAGTTTCTTTCTGAAATAGAGAAAAATTTCAAAGGCAAAAAAAAAAAAAAAAAAAAAAAATTCCCTTTTTCTCGCCAAAAAGGTTCATTTCCATTTTATCCTCCTAATAAAATGAGGTTATAAAGTCGAGCTCCAATAGTCGAATATTTATACAAACCCAAAATCGGCAGTAAACCTGCAAAAACTGATGTTGGTTTTAGAACACCAAAAAATGAACTATTCTTTTTAAACCTTTTCCGGGACTCCTTTTTTCTTTTCCTTTTTCACGAACTGAAGTAGAAAACGGAAGATTTTTATCTTTGGTAAACCTGGGAAATTTTATTTTTCTTGCTCTCTCTTTCAGATGTAATAATTTTCTGTAGATGCTTCATATTTGAATCTTGAGTTCAGTTTCATATATTTACGTACACATATTTATATGTAAGCGTTCGTATATATATATATATATATATATATATATATATCTTTTTTTCCTTCCGTATTCTTCTTTAGCAATCTTACTTATCTGAATTAGAAAATTCGTAGGAAAATTCACCTTCTCAAATTGCTCACGTCAGTAATGATGTGGCGCCTCCGATATTTTCTGTGTAAGCTTCGCACATAAAAAGCTTGTTACAAACTACACATAAAAATCTGATCTGTCAGATTTTTTAAATTATTACATGTCCATAAAAACAACGTACGCTAATAAATGTGAAACAGAAAGCATCCGATGTTTTTATTAAAAATAATTAAGAAAGATGGATAAGCGTTCGATTCGCGTTCAGTAATATCGTTCGCGTATTCATTATTTTTAAATTATTTATAAATGTTTCTCGTAAAACATTAAAAAGTAGGATTTATCACCTTACGGGCATGAAAGAATCTCGTACGCCAAATTAAATCAATAGTGAAAAATATTGAAAATGATCGCTAAGTATGGTTGATTCACTGATTGATCGTGCATGCGCCTGCACATTGGAATACCATTAATTTACCAAACGAAATATTATTCAAGCGTCTTAGCCAATGAAAAATTAAGTTAAATTAAAATTAGTTCTTACGTAGAATATTATAGAAATACGTAAAAAATGAAAAAAATGTTGCAATATTTCTCGAGTTCACAATTTAAATTTACAGTAAAAAAAAAAGAAAAAAATTTTTTTCCAATCATAGATTCAAGTTGATTTTCATGCCGGGAAGAATTATATGAGATTTTTTAGGCATGTTCCCCGTTTGAAAATGGTTTTTCGTATCATTTTCCCTTAGTTTGCTTCCAAAAGGACGAAAAGGAAGTCCATTACGATGATTTAATTTGCTTCTTCTTTCCGTCGAAATTTCCTGCATGAACTTTAGGCATACATGAAAAGTGCCACCTTTTGTTTTGTGGAATTTTAAGATGATAGAGTTTCTTGCAGTTTTAAGGCGGAGACAGCATCCCATTGCGTTTCCCAGTTTTCCGTCTGTATTCTTTTCACATTGCTCGTGCAAGGGCTCGTTTAATAAAGAGATGTTGGGAAAAGTGATCCGTGCAGTGGATAAAATGTTGGAATACGAATAAAAACCGGGCAGGGAACGGAGAAAGCTTTGTTTTAATAATTTTGTTTTTAAACTGCAAAACCCTGCGAAAAAAGAACAGAGTTTGGAAGGTTAGCTGGGAGTTTTCAAAAAAAAAAAAATTTGTTTTTCCGTTAAATACATAGACCTGTATTTTAAAAACGGAATTATCTCTGTATGGATTAAAACAACATTCTGTTTACGAATTGTTTTATTCCTTAATTTTAAATAAGCCAGAAAATTAGGTTATAATTTTGAATGCTGCTGCTTAAGCCATTCAGAGAATAAGTGTAATACCGTTGAATTAAAGAGATGACGATGTGGAAATTTGAATGATTAAATTATTATCTAATGTGAACAGAATTATTTATTTTTTTTTTTTTTTATATCTCTGTCGTCCTTTTCATAACTAAGGAGCTGGTGACACGCTCTCTTACGACTTGCAGAGGTTTCTCGGTTATTGTACGAGTTTTGCTAAAAATAAAAAATTAATCTTTCGCCCGCAGTAAGTAAGAAAAAAAAAAAAAAGTTTATTTCTTTCCCATTAAGGTAGCCTCTGGAGATTCCGAATGGGAAAGATAGGGGAAATTGATGTAAGGAACAAGCGAAGAAATATTTTTCTGGAAAAACCCTTTTGTTCGCTAAAATCTCCATGAAATTGTTCTCGTTCAACATTAGCTTATGACTCGGTAACTGATGCCTGGAATAACAGGTAAGCTATTTTTTCCCCGATCGGGTTTGACATCACACATCGGAATCACGTAAGAGAAAAAGTTTGTAAGATTTTGATGTGAAACCTCGACTTTTCCATTCTCAGCAAGATAAGAGAAGAGTCGCGGTGTTCGGCAACTGAAATGACCGAACGAAAGCAGGAAGATCGCATTAAACTATAATTACGCCTCTGTGTGTCATATTAAACCTTTTCTTCGCCACAGGTTGTTACATCAGCGTTAACTCTCCTGCTTCAACCCCGAGCCATGTGTTTCAGATTGTAAGCCCTCATGAATTGCGATCGTGCAAAAGACTTCTCGAAATCTTAAAAAAGGGACGGATTCTTAGATTGGAAGGGCTCGATGCAAAATGTTCCCTTGGAATACATGCAGGGATGATGCGCCACCGTATGAATCCATCACTTTTTCCATGTCATCGGTTCCCTTATTGCGAGGAGAAGAAAAATTTTTTTTTTTTTATTTTATTCGCTCACCGATGACAAATTATCATTTGCAGTCTTTTCGAGCTTTTCCCAAAAGGATTTCAAGCTTTCCACTTTCTCGGACCGGAACGCGGGAAAATCGGAATTAGCCGGGTCCGCGAGTCGAGGGAGCGAGTTTGATTGTAAATTTTTCACGTTCTAACGGAGGCAACCCAAGGAAGCGGGTTTCATCCAAGATGGACGATGCGCTGGAAAATCGGGAAGGGAAACTCCTGAGATTTTCCCCCTCCCCGGATGAAGTCGGGCGATTTGGAATTCGGTTCCAGCGCCGCGTTTCCGCGTCTCGACGGAGACGTTTTTTGTCCGGAGTCGGCTCGGAATGATTTTCCTCGTCTCGCGAACGCGAATTTCAGCTTTAAACTGGGTCTTAGCCGAAGGGCAGCAGCGCCCAGGAATTTTTCCGGCCAGTTTGAAAAAAAAGAAAAGAAAAAAGGTTCATGAAAGTTGGATTTTTCATTACTTCAAATTGAAAAAAAAACTTTTTTTTTTTTTTTTCTTTCAGAGCGATCAAAAGTAAGCCACGAACCGTATTCGGAAAAAAAAGAAAAAATTACAAATTTTATTTTTCAGCAATGTTCAGCGTTTCGCAAACATAGCCAGAAATTTTCATTTTCAGATATCCTTTTCAGAGGCTTTACTTAAAATGGTCCCCCATTTAATGCTGCTGACAAGCCTTTTCGAGGTCTTCGTTTTTTCTGCTGTCTGTCAACGATCCTGCATAATTTATATCGAACATTGTTTCTCGGCTAGCGAAGGACCACGATGTTTGAAAAGTAAAAATTATCGGTGGCATCAGTTTTTGTATAAATGAATTATTCATGTATTTAGATTGTCACGTTGGTGTTTTAAAGACGCATAATTTTCTTAAATGTTTTACATTAAAGAATGCGCGACAGGATCATGAAGCAAAATGTGAAAACAAATGATTTTTGAATGTAATGTGGCAGATAATTCCACATAGTACGTCTAAAATATGTGCCAGTTACGCAACGCGAGAATCATTCTGAAGGCTGCACATAATCCATTTATTGAATGTATGTCGGAAAAATGCTAAAGTCTCCAACGAAATAGCTGCAAGAGGAAAAATACAGAGTCGAACGTCATGAATATTTTGAATTTCGAATGCGGATGAGAATGTTGATGAGACGCGAATGATTGACGAACAAGAAAAAGACAGACGGAGAATGATGGAATTGCGAACTGCCTTCATAATAAAAGTAATGAGAGGTGAAGACGTGGCAGGGAACGCAAATGATGTGCAGTTCACATTATTTTTGCTTCAAACGGGTCCCTGCGTTGGAAATTTCATAGACCGAGAGTCACCTCCGTGAAGAAGAAAAATGCGGAAGCTTTCGGGTGGCTCGAATTTAAACCTTTGAACCTGTATTTAGGAGGTGTGATCGTACGAAAACCTCCCCGTGTATTTTCAAGGGGTTGTTTTCACCTCTTGCGCGGCTTTCCCCGTGCTGCCTGCGAGGGGGTGGCGAACTATATTAAGCGGCGCCGACAGCTCTTTTCGCATCACGCTTTTGTCTTTTCTGATTTAACTTCCGGCGATTATCTTCGAAAATTGCCGCTGTTATTTCCGACAGTAATTTCTAATTCGTTTAAAAAAATTATTTCCATTTCGAAACCTTTACGCCAATATATTCCGCCGAGGATGGAAATCAATTCGAACGGTTTTGGAGTCGCTGGAATGGTTTTAGAATCAAACGCCATTAATTTAAAATTATAATGAGACATATAAAAAACAACGATTGACATAAGTATTATCTATTTTTACCGAAGGCTTTTAATGTGTGTGTGCGTATATATATATATATATATATAAGTTAAAACGTTAACGTTATGCGACACTATTTTTGCACGATTTATCCCTGTAGATAACGTTATAGTGCTGCAATCGGAAAATTTTCCAACTGCAAATGATTTATATGACATTCCTCTGGCTCCAAATCTAAAAATTATTGTGAGGAATCGAGGATCGAATCAAAATGTATTAACCGTCACCATTTTGCAAAAAAAGAGTCAGATTTTTCATTTAGTTCATAAAGGAAGAAAAATGTAGAATAATAAAGGATGATCTCAAATTCCCAAAGGTACTCAGAATGTTAATTAAACATGAACAAATACGGGTAGGTGAGCAAGGCAATAAGGGTGCACTCTCCAAGCGGCATTACGACTTTGATAAATGAACGATGTAAATTTTAAATAAGATCTTTGAGGGATTTTTCATTTGTCCGTACGGAAAAAAGGAAATTTAAACGGAATGAAAATTTATTTTCACAAGTTGTACCCGCTGAAATTTTCCGAAGGTATCCACCCCGTTTCGTGATTTATATTTCACGCCTGGGAGGGAAACGCATTGTCTACCGAAAAATAAAGGTTCAGCTCTTAAGTCCGCGGTTTTTAGTTGGAAATTTGAATATGAAAACGCTCCAAATCTTAACCTGACGTCTCAAATATTAAAAATTATTTCAATAACGAAATTACTTTTCCGTGCACCGTTGTAATTCGCTTCCTGTACGGCAGCAATGTGAAGGAATAATGGGAAAATGAACGAAATTTGAGCGGGGCAGTCGCTGATGCTGTTGGGGATTGCCTCTCTGTGTTCTTCTGCAAAATGCGCCGAAATTGTAAAAGTTTGCTGCATTAACAGTCTCTACCTCCTCCAGATTGCAGGAATCTTTTTTTTTTTTTTTTTTTTTTTTTTTAACCCAAAATGCAATGTGCTGCGTAAAAACTTATTCCATCGCTGGCTTTCGCCTATTTTTCATCGTCCCTGGAAAACGTCCGCCTGTACCTAAAATTTCGCTTGCGCCACCGGGACGACAACATTTGATTGCACACGTCCCTGCCTTTGAGAATTTCTTACTGCATCTAAAAGGAAGTTTCCAAAAGGTTGGAAATCGGTCTGCAGGAGAAAGGCGATGGATAGATTTTCCGGATCAGAAAACTTAATTTTCACTCAAAAAGAAAATTCAACTTTTATTTTCCCGTGTAAAATGTTGAGATTTCTCCGCGGGCGACTGCAAAAGCCATGTTGCAGACTGCTGTCTGCAGCCTTTTTTTTTTTTTTTTTTTTTTTTTTTTTTTTTTTTTTTTTTTTTTTTTTTTTTTAAAGTCAAAAGCCGAATCTTTAGGATTTGCGAAGCGACAGAAAAGAGCGATTCCTGTCAAACGGATTCGGCTTTAAGACTCGTGATTCAAAGTTATTCATTCATTCATTCATTCATTCGCGGATCGACTTCAGGCCGCACCACGTTTCTTACAGAAAGTGTGATGCATCTCTTCGGCATTTACGGCTTTTTGATAAATCATCTCGGCGTCGCCTCACGATTTGATTTCCAGTGTTGATCGTCCTGACTCGGGCGCTGTGTCGGCTGACTGCGTCTTCGGCGGTGTTCCGCTGCCACGCACATTTATTTAACGGAAAATCTGGACGTAAATTTCCATTATCATTTTTCTCCGGCTACCCTTAAACTCCTTAGGAGTTTGGGAGTTGTTCTAACTCCTTAGGATTCCCTCTTGAAATGAGAAAAACTTATCCTCTCCGCGGGTAAAACGCAAATTCGGGTTAAGGACCCTTTTAACGGATTTCCACAAAGGAGACGCCGGAAAAGCTTTCCACACCTTGACTTCCTCCGCAGGAGCGATTAGCTTAAACAAATATAATTTTGACAAGTTTCCATCGATTTTCGATACGCCAATAAATCATAAAAATGTTATCGGACGGTCACCATAATTATAAAGCGGGTTTGATATGAACTTTTTAAATTTTCACTTAACCCCTGCCGAACTTATTCTGTTTTTTTTTTTTTTTTTCTCAGGTTGGGACGGCCATCAACAGGTTCATCGGCAGCTTTCCGTGTCCAGCGACTCGAAATTATTAGATGAGGACATGCGAGAGGAAACTCGAGTCATCTTACGGTCGAAGAAACCTCCGAGACCCAAATCGGAAGTTTTTCTCAACAAGGATGAACAACCCAGACGGACCAAAAGATATTCAGCTTTTGGGGTGAGCTCCTCCCCGGTGACGGTTTATGCGCTAAAAACCGACTGCTCAGAGTGCTCGAAAGACGACCCAAAAGCGCTTAATTCCGCGGTCATCGGAGCGCAGTCATCCCGGTGTCGGCGAATACATCGTTACGGGTTTTTTGCCCCATTAGCTAATGATTGAACTGTTGTACAGTAAATTTCCATTCAACTCCTTGCCGTTCGCTCTTTCCAAACGGAAGATGTTATATCGCTGACGCTGCTTGCTCGAAGGAAATGCAGCAAAACTCTCAATTTCACGTGCTTATCAGAACGTAATCCATTAAAATTCCGAATCTGAGACTAAAACTGAGTGGCCCATCGGAACGATGCTTCTTTGCGAAACTCGCCATTATTTTGATCGTGCGAGGCTGGCTCTGCGGGAAATTCTCTTGCTTCTTTAATTTGGGGAAACGTCAATCATTCTAAACTTTATATGTGTAAGCTTTCGTCTCTGACAAGGTTCGCCCCCCCCCCAATACACTCTTACATTAAGTAGCAAAAGAACTTTCCCAGTGCAGTATCCGGTTTTGCCAAATTGAATTTATTAATGGATTTTAAGTCCGGGAGTATCTAATAATTAAACAAGCAGATTCTACATAATTTATCCGAGCGTTAAGTGAACCAAATGAAGATGTACGTGCGATTCCTCGCGCGCCTTCCCTGTATTGTTTCCTTTCTTTTCTTTTGCGCATTTTTACGAAGTGCAACTCCTCGACTCGTGCAGGAGTGGAGGAAGCGACGAGGTTTATTTCGACTGCTGCGAAAACCAAACTTTCCCGGGATTTGAAATATCACCGCGGGAAAAATTAAATGAAGTTGTAAGCAAACATCGGAGAGCCCCCACCGAAAAATAAGCTGTCGCGCATTTTCATTTTATAAACTTCGACCCCGCTTCTTCCCGGATTTTAAATAGGATAACGAGCACTTAATTTCCCATCGATGTCACGGACATTTTTGAGATTTTCGTTTTACACAAATTTTTTTTTTTTTTTTTTTTTTTTTTTTTTTAAAAAAAATTTCTTAAACCCGAGAAATCTCGTTGAAATTTGATTTACGAATCGACGAGGGACGCTCGCGAAAGAATTGAACGGGCATTCGCACAGGTTAGGGTGGCGCATCGTCGGCAAAAGTGCCGTTTCCCCCGTGCGGACAGTGTGCGTGGTCAGGTCGCGAGAGGAATAAAAACGTCCGGGGGATGCGAATATTGCCATTGCAGAAGTGGTGACTTATTGAGGGGTTGCGTGTCTCCGTACCGTGACTGCTAAATCCACACTTCGTACGAAATAATTTTTTTTTCGATTCGGTTATTGAATATCCGTTTGGAGTACGGCGTAGGGGGAACCTTGCACGACGCTCGTCAACTTCTCTCTGCTCGACCTGTCCTAGTCGTGCGTGTGCCATTCGAACGCGAACGCGGCCGCGGTTCAGTTGGTCCCGTCCCGCGGCAACTCAATGCCGAACGGTTTGCGCCACCCATCCCTGCCGGACGGTGATTTTTCCTTTCCCGTCCCCGTTCGATTCCGGGGCTCGAAACCCGGAATCTGAATCTCGAAATGCGAGTGCTGTGAAGTGGCTTCTTCCGGGGGTTGCGCGAGTTTCGTGTTCCGCTGGAGGCGCAATCGCCGTCATCCGGAAATGTCGCGGAAAAGATCTTCCTGGGCCAGAGTAAGACGCGAAAATAAATATCTGTGTGATTCCATTCCAGTACACGTTTACTTTGTTCGTTGCACCACCAAAGCCACGTGAACCGTTGATTTTTTTTTCCTTTTCACGAAATTTCCTTTAAGCTTCGAATCCTACTGTAGATTCTCCATTGATTGCATAACATAACAGATTAGAGATCAAAAGTATCTTTCGATTCGTTGAAGAAAACGTTCTTAAATCCGATCACGTTATTTTCATGTATTATTAAATAATGTTTTTGCAATATTTTGGTCTTGAATGGGGCAAAAACAAAAAAACTTCTCCGTTGCTTTATTTTTCTAAAAAGTTGTGGTGTGTGTGTGTGTGTGTGTAGATATATATATATAAATTTTAAACTCTCCAAATGGATTGGAGCAGATTTTAAAATTAGGATCACAAAATTCAAACTTTTGAATCGGTTCGCTGCCTCAAGTTCGTACATAAAAAGTTAAACAATAAGTTTATTAATAATCCCGTTTGGTGGGATTTCAATTGTACCGGAGCTAATTTACAGCGCATTCGGAACTGGATCTGAAAATCTAATTTGGGAATTAATTTCAGCTTCTAATACGCATTTATACACTAATTTAGGGCATTCTTAGGAACAAAGCGGCTGGGCCAATAGCTAAACAGAAATAATATTACATGGAAATACAATTAATCGAATCTTAAAGTTATTTTGCATCGTTTTGAAAATGACTGCGCTCAGGCATTTAAAGTGAATTATTTAAATCGAGGCTTTTATAAAAAATCCTTCCGTATTTTCGGTAATTTTCCAGAAAGTTTTATTTATTTATTTATTTATCCATTTTCATTGTTAGTTTATCGGACTACCAAAAAAAATAACCGAAAATAAATTAATGCACGTTCAAAAGGGCCTGACAAAAGCTGTCGCAAATATGCAAAAACATCTTCGACCACATTTTTTTTTTTTTTTTTTCCCTCAGTAAACGCTTGTCATTCATATCTTTCGACATTTTTGACACTTGAAATAGAATTTTAAGACACAATCGCGGTGCGATTGCCGAAGAAAAAAAAAATAAATAAATTTTTCTTTAAAAACCTTTTATTAATTATTTTTAATTTTTCCGCTGCAGGGCGATTCGCCTTTTGGAAAGTCGGAAGCCTACATTAAACTCAAGCAATTAGGAGAAGGTTCCTATGCCACTGTATTCAAAGGTTACAGTAAGTGAGTATCATTTCGCAAACTACTTTTATTTTACATTTAAAAAATGGGGAGTACACACGTTGTGTATTTTTTTCTTATACATTTAAGTATGTGCTTTCGAAATCACGAGTCGGAAAGACAACGGCAAATTCAGTCGACAGGAAGAAGACAAAATCCTTTCTCCCTCAAGACGGAACTTTCTGCTTACTCATTACATTTCTCTTTTAGCAGACGAAATATAATTTTTCATCGTCTTCCGATTTAAGTTCTAATTTCCGTTTTTCCTGGGGATTACCGAATTGCAGCATCCGATTTTTCGAGGTTTCCCTTTCTCCGAAGCTTGCTCTCATGCATTTTTAAGCATATTTTATTTCCACTTCCTAAAATCTTGTTCCGATGCCGTTTGCCTTCGAGTGTGTATTTTATTCCTGTGCAAACACACGTCTCCTCTCTTAGGAGCCTTGTTCGGATGCAGATTTCCTAGTTCATATGTTTCGTGATCCATTTTTACCGCGTACAATTTTCCTCTTTTCTCTCTCTCTCTCTCTCTCTCTCTCTCTCCGTATCCTGTAAAGATTCGTGAGGTGCAGTTTTATTTTTTTGCTTTTCTTCCTCGAGAGCAAAATAGAAATTATTCCAGAGAGAGAGAGAGAAAGAGAGAAAGAGAGAACAGAGCTCAAACGGGAAGAAAGTGGAAAACACTCATTTTGTGGATAATCCACAGTTTCCTGCGAATTTTGATGTGGTATTAACTAGAGAAATCAGTTCAAATCGCGATTCAGTCCACCTAACACATGTAATTTATTGCTGGCGACAACATTCCCTTATTTTTTCCTTTTCAGGTTAACGAATCAGGTGGTAGCATTAAAAGATATAAGACTCCAAGAAGAGGAAGGGGCTCCATTCACCGCTATACGAGAAGCATCTCTCCTCAAAGAGCTCAAACATACTAATATAGTCACATTACATGATATCATTCATACAAAACAAACGCTCACGTTTGTTTTCGAATATGTCGTAAGTTGTTCATTACGCATATATATAAAAAAAAATGAAGAACGCATGTTCACACGCACTTTTTTACATGTGCATCGACGAACATTCTCACTTGAATCATAAAGCTATTTTAACACGTTTTGAATTAGGTGTTCAAATTGAATCACAGGTATTTAACAGTTTAAATTTATAATTGCACACAGAAAAAGAGAGGGGCGAAAAATTAAAATTCATGAATATCAGCAATTGAATCTTTTGAGGTTAACCGGGGAATGATTCATTCCTAATTCAAATTATGCGAAATCCATTAAAACATCCGGAAAGGCACATTAGATTTTGGATAATGCTTCGACAAATTGAGATCGCAAAACAATTTAATCTGGAATAATGGATGGACGTGTAAATAAATGGGAAAAAAAAAAAATTTATTTCCTTTAACAGTCATTTTCAAGCTAATTTTAAAAGATGAAAGGAAACCTTAAAGTAAATTAACTAACAGAAGAAATGGGAATAAAGTGAAATAAAATGAAATTTAAAGGATGAATTAGCGAAAGGGATCGAAGTTATTGCGCCTTAATCTAAACACTTTTCCCCAGTTGATTTACATTGCAAGTTTGAAATCATAAATTGTGGAAAAAAGATTCAAAGACTTACACCTTGGAGAGGGAAGAGATACGTAGCGCGATTAGGTTTTCATTAAACAGTTTTCTCCAAACAAAAAAAGGAGGCGACGCCCTTCGGAAAAATTTACTATTGAAGGAAAAATAAGAAACATTTTTAAGGTATCACCCGGGGAAAATAACGATGAGGAAAATGCCCATTGTTGTTGAAAGGGAAAAAAAAATAATGAAAAATGTTTTTCTCGCGACAAAGTCGAAAATAAAAAAATTAAATGAATTTTACCTTTAACCTTTTTTAGCACACCGATCTTTCGCAATATATGGAAATGAACAGCGGCGGGTTGGACTACAGAAATGTTCGATTATTTCTTTTTCAACTGCTCCGGGGGTTGTGTTATTGCCATCGTCGAAGGGTTCTACACAGAGATGTGAAACCTCAAAACTTGCTGATATCCGAAATAGGAGAACTGAAATTGGCTGATTTCGGTAAGTTTTAGCTGAACCGGAAGGTTTTCGGACGCAAAATCCATTGTCAGGTACTCGTACAGAGCGTCGCACATGCTTAAGACTGAACCGTACGAGTTTTGCACGCAATTTCGACGTTTTCCGTTTCAAAGTGCTTCCCAATTTTTTTTTTCTTAAATTTTCAGCTTTTCCCGTAATTTTCCGTTCGCTTAACGGATCCTTTTTCTTTTTTGTTACGCAAAGGAAACCCCTAATGGAAGGAAAACCCTTTTAAGTTAAACCCCCGGTTACGATACCGAGGTAGAAGGCTAATTTACCAGTACATGTTCGGTCAGCCTTTGGGTGTTCAACGACGTGGTGAAGCGAAAGCCTCGCGGCTAGCGGCTGAACCGTGAGTCCTGCAAAAGAGGTTACATTCTGACCACAGCAATCGTCCTCAAAACAGCTCTTGACCTGCCTTCGAGGTGGGCTGTCACCGAACGCATTAGCACCCGGCGAGACGGGATGTGTCGCGCAACATCCCGGTCGGTGGCTGCGGGACATCGGCCGTCTCTCCTGATGAGAGGGGTTGCTTCGCACCCTTCCCTTGTAACACACGAGCAAAAAACCCGGGAACCTTCGGATCGCCCCGATTCCACGCCGAACCAGGCTCGTCCCGGAAAGGCAGAGCAGTTCCCATAATGCAAACGGAGCTCGTTTCCGAAACTTCCCGATGCAAATGACTTCGATAAGTTTGTGGGGGTGACATGCCGCAGCCCCCCCTGGGATTGACAGGTCTGCACGTACCTGAGACCAAATCCTAAACCTAATCTTTAATATTCGGGGCGGGTAAGTAAATTAATATAAATTTATGTTCGCAACGTCGGCGTCGGTGCTGTCCCGACCGTAATTGCTCCGATGGAACAAATTCCGAAGTTTTAGAAATTCGGTCCGTCGTCACTCATTCGCCCGTGTCGGGTTGCGAAAAACCGTGGATTGGGAAACTCTCGTGCCGGCGGAAAAGGTTTCGCGCGACAGCAGCGTCATCGGGAGCTGTCTTGAGACGGACTGCGCCGGAGATCGACGACCTCGTCTTCCCACTTTTCGAGTACTTCGCGAGGGGAGATCTCTGAATTCCGCGGGCTCCAAAGCCCGACTCACGTCGTGGTTCTCGTCAACCACGAGCTAACTGACTGAACGAATGGCACGTGGCACGTGCGGCGAAACCGACGATCCGGTCCGTGAAAAGGGAAAAGTCGTCCCCGTTTTGCCCCGCTCTCCGTGCATCGCATTTCCGATCCACATAATGCAGAAAACGGCAAACGAGCATGGTTCACACCACGTCGGCGAGCAAGGGCGTCACAGATCGGCAGAACGCTACGTTTCTTCATCCAGGCAGAACAAACTGTCAGAGTGTGTCGCGCTGCGTCTGGGGCGGTCGCCACAACGGTGCCACTCGTCGGTCGGTTCGCTTTGTCGTGCACCTCAAACGCTAATCGTGCCATCCGAGCACGGTCAGCACCTGAGTCATCTCGAACGAGAGACCACCGTGACGACGCTCCACCCATACCGAGAGAACGGGGCGGGTCGCCTCCACGGTCCGTGCCTTCGACGGGGACTGAGCGTCAGGCTGCGGTCCGGCGCCCCGCAGGTTCCGTGCGCTTGCTCCCGCACGATGCGGCTCTGTCACCGCCTTCGATTTTCGGCACATCCAACGTTTCGAGACCGGAAGGATGTCACCAGAATTGGGAACATCGCATCGACATCCGCTTTCAAGCTTCATTTACCGTCGAGAAATGGTTCGACTTTTGTCGCTGTCGCAAAGTCGATGAAAGCGGCGCTCTCCTGCGAAAAGCGTGAGGTGACGCGGATTCGGTCTTGCGGACGGACCGAAAGCTCGCATTCGACAGTGAATCTGCACTTGCCTCGACTTTGTGGGGTTTCCGCGTCAGACCGCGCACGAACAGTGACGACAGCGGTCGCGTGCACCACAGCTTCCGCAAAGACGGTTGCTCAGATTACTTTAGGCACGCTGCAGGGGGGATCGAATCCTTCCAAAAGTTTTTGTCCAAGCACGAATGCGTTCGCCCCGTCAGAGAACGACGCCGCTGGTGCACCTCCTTCAGCGTGCCAATTTCCATTTTATGTTTTCGAACAGGACCTTCTTAATAAAACGATCGTAAATCCTGCATTCGAGTTCAAATTGTTAACGTTTGTGAAAGTGATTTGCGGATTTTTGCACGTTTCAGGTTTGGCAAGAGCGAAATCTGTTCCTTCCCATACGTATTCACACGAAGTGGTGACTCTGTGGTATCGACCTCCGGACGTATTGCTCGGATCCACGGAATATTCAACCTCCCTCGATATGTGGGGTGTGGGATGTATCTTTGTTGAAATGATCACCGGCGTGCCTACCTTTCCTGGAGTGAGAGAAACTTACGACCAGTTAAATAAAATATTCAAAGTATGCCGGATTTGGGTTACAGTTACGAAGCGGTTGAACGTTCGCCGCGGATTAACAAATTAATATATTCTGCAGGTATTGGGAACTCCAGACGAAGATACCTGGCCGGGAGTCACTCAGCTGCCTGGATATAAACCACATAAATTAAAATTTTATCATTCGCGAAAATTAGGATTATCATTCCCTCGACTCTACGACATAGTAGAAGGGGAAAACATGGCATCGGCCTTATTACAGGTTTGTGAAAACGTTGTTCGTGCCTCGTGAAGGCAAATTGTGTCGCTGATTGATCGAGGTGTTGAGAGGTAAACGGTCGGGAAAAGATTTCGGGCGCAACCTGATCCGCACCTACGTGCAGGATGAAGGTGGTTCGATACCTCGGGCAGGGGCTTCTGCATATTTTCATAGCGGATCGGTTTTTTTTTATTTTTTTTTTCTTTTCCTTCAACATCCTTAAAGAAATGGGTCTCCGGGAAGTGTTCGACGCATCGGACGTTCTTATTGAGATACATATTGTGAAACTGGGTTGATGTCAGTGGGCAATGACCGATCTTCGCACTAATTGAACGCTTCCTGCACATAGTTTTAATATGTGCGATCCAGCGCTTCGTGCCGGTTAAAAGAGTCGTTCGAAAATCGCTCGAATTCGAATCGGAAAAAATTTAATTCTTTTTGCCTTATAGTCGAAGGTTTTCACCGAGTCAAACCTTTTCTTTTGAACAGTTAAATCCTGACGATCGATTGGGTGCGGAGGAAGCCTTAAGACATCGTTACTTTGCAACTCTTCCCAATAAATTGTACGAACTGCCGGATGGTAAGTAAAAGGACGCGACTGCTCTCATCCAGCACATTCTGACAACTGTGCGACAACTGAAATAACGTATCGTTTTAATGTGGCAGATACCTCAATATTCACCGTCGAAGGAATCCACTTGCATCCGGAAAAGCAGAATAAGGGATCGAAGCCGAAGAGAAAACCATGTTCAATATTATATTATATGGACGATGTAACAACCGGAACTGTGGAAATGTGACATTGCTCAGGTCACTATAAATAAATAAATAAATGATTGTCATTTATCTCCCCAAGATTAGTAATTTTGCTTTCAATTATTTTATCTAATTTTTTTTTTTTTTTTTTTTCATTTAAGTCAATTGATATTCTCAAATGATACCTTCTTAATGCACAATCGGGTTAATCATTGACAAAGGAAAAAAAAAATTTCTTTTTTATTATTTATTATAAATTCATCTGCATCATGATCATCATCATCATCATCATTATTTTTATTTTCCCCGATTTAAAAAAAAAAAAAAAAAAAAAACACTTGAGTTTGCATCGGAGATATATATATATATATATTAATCACATTTACGAATATTTTTATTTTGTAGACCCGAATGAAAAGGAAGCTTATTTATTTTTACATTTGTTAAGTTATTAATTTTGTTTCTAAAGAACAATTCAGTTCCGAGTAATTTTATTTTCTTTAATAATATAAATAAAAACTAGGAACGATTTGATTTGAATAAGTAAAAAAGTGTATGGGGAAATTTTTTTTTTTTTTTTTTTTTTTTTTTTTAACGAGAAAATACCGTGATTTGCTTGGCCAAAAAAAACCATAGAGTTATTACTTTATAATATAATTATTAAATGAAATGAATAGAGAAAAATCTTTTATAAGAATATAAAATTTTATTCATCTAATATGATTATATTATTATATTTATAATTGAGGGTTTAAAAAAAAAAAGATAAGAAAATGTGTTTAACAATTGTTTTTTTCTGAAAAGAAAGTTATATTTGTCGGAATAAAGTCAGACAGTTTGATGAATCTTAAAAAATTGTTCCATTGCAATTATGTATTCGACGATATCAAAAAAATATGTGTATATATATATATATATACACATTTTTAATTTTATTGTTATCATGCATGATTTCTCCATCGAACCGTTTAGAAGCTGTCAGAGTCTGATTTTTTTTTTTTCTCTCTCTCGGTTGGAAGCGTTCGCTCCACTTTGTGTACACTCCGGCTTTATTCTGAACGAAGTAAGCAGCGTTCACTATAAGCGAAGGATTCAATTCCCGACGATATCGGTTTTTAACGCGTTACATTTCGTTATTTCAATCCTAAAATGACCATATCTGGGGGACGTGAATCCGAACGTGTAGGAAGTTGAGATTAATAAGCAAAGGCGGACGTCCAAAAGGAGGGAATTTTGACTTCCCATCCAGGGAAAATGCGCAAAGGGGCATCAGTCAATTTCGGTCCGACTGCGGGATTTGTTTTTTCTCGCAGGACCGACGGCAGCAGCTCGGCCCTCCGCCTCCCTTTCCGCATTTATCTGACAATTTGCGCCTTAAGAGAGAAAAGGAAGTTCTTATCCATCCCTCGGTTAGCCCGCCGGAAGTCCTTTTCCGGAGATTCCGAAAGGCGAAGTCTGCTCCTCCTCGCCCGCTCGAAATTAATTTTCCTTTTTTTCTTTTTCAGAGCTGCGCAAGGGGGATACCCTTTAGAAAAGGGAGCTTTCGGTTTGCCCAAAATCAGAGTTCGAATTTGCCTTTTTCTTAACTGATTTCTTTCTTTTTTTCTTATTATTTTTCCTTTCCGCCTCTACTCCCAACATCAAAGCGCTCTGCGTTTGGAAGAAAGGAAAACTCCGGTAAAACCGGGCTCCAGTTCGAAATTCGAAATTCTCACAGATACACAAATCAGGGAAATATTATTATTTTAGAGTAATTATCAAACGAGGAGAGTCCTTTTTTTTTTATTTTTTGGCCTCCTAAATTTTCATCCATTTTAGTATGTAAGTTGGAACTGCGAATTCAACGAATTTTTTTTTCTTTTGCGAAGATTAAAATCTCAGTTTCAAAAATGTTTTTAATATATTTTAAAAATCCTTTAAGAGAAGTTTTTGAGAGTGATTGATTTATTTATATATATATATATCTATATATAAATAAATAATTTGTATTTATGTTTAAGAACTTTAAATGAAATAATAATTTGTTATATAATAATATATAATATTATATAATAAAATATTATTTAATAAATATCCGACATTAATGTTCCCCTGTTACAAAAGATTTTTGATACATGTATGATTTAGATTATTGATCAGCATAATATCAACTTCCTACTACACCAATTAGGCATATAAGAATAAAATATAATCTCGTGGCGCTAAATTTCGTTATTTTTAGTTATCTCGAAGTGGGGAAAAAAAAAAAAAAACATAATTTTTTCGTTTAAGTGTTCTTATTCATATGCATTATCTCGATTCTTACCAGCGTTTAAAACGGACATTGAAAAGCCATGCTCGATCGTAACACATTCGATGATCGTAAATCGGTTCGTTTAAATCAACTTTAAAGTCAAAAAACAACCTGTGGAAGGGAAAAAAAGAAAAAAAATATTTGAAACAACAAAAATCCACTTCGATGCGGTACTTTCAATGTTGCCAATGATAATGACAGCGTCGTTAGGTTATATTTGCACAAATTAAGAGGAGGAAAAAAAAAAAAAAAATTTCAGCGTGAACATGTGTCATATCCAGGTTCAGAAGATAAAGGAAAAAACAATTGATTTTACATATTTATAAACATTCGAAACCATCGATTATTTGATTGTAGGTTTACTACTACTTTATTAATAAGAAATCTTCGATGATTGATTGTTTAGTGCCAAGTATTAGTGCCCTTTTTTTTTTTTTTTTCTTTTTTTTCTTTTTTGTTTTTCTGTGAGGAGTAGCGATATTATTTTAGGTTTACATTTAAACGCAGCTTATTTCACGAAACAAATTTTAGTCTGGAATAAGATTCGGGTCCCGCTGCGGCGGCCGCAGCGGGACCTTCCTCCGGGTGGTCGCCAACCCGGGGAAGGTCCGCAGGAAGAACGCCAATTTTTTTTCAATTAGACTGACATATCTGCGGTGTTTGATTCAGATGTAAGAAGCGCAAAAGCGGAGCGGCGCATCCCGTTCGAGGAGCTCCAAAAGCGCAGAGCTGCAGGAAACCGCAGTCCCGCAATCGAATCGGTTGCACTTCCGGTTGGTGCACCCGATCGGGATGGGGGCCACCGATTGCTGAAAAATAAGGGTTTCGGTGACGCGTCCAAGGCTTCGTCTCTCGTTTCTGGGTCAGACGTCGCGTATGAATCGCTGTTTTAATTTATTTTTATTTTTTTCTCCATTAATTCCGTAGATAAATAATAATAAATTGATTCAACACCAAAAAAATTTAAATATTACGCGTATTTTTTTTCTTTTTTTTTATAAATATTTAAATGAAACCATTACGCGATGGTTGAATCGGTAGCGGCAATATTTGCTTTTCTTTAAAACCAAGGAGAAACTGCCTGCCTTTGGCCGGTTTTTTGGTTTTTCCGTTGTGCCGCCGCAAGGCACTTGGCCGCCTTTTGCCGGTTTCGGCCCCGGAAGGGGAACGGAAACCCCCTAACGAAGCAGCTTTTGAGTACCTGAAACAGCACCGTTCGACTCGTTTCAGTGCTGACGCCCAACGGGATCAATGCATCATCTCCGCATTTTAAGTCCGACCTGAAAAGCGATGCCTGAATTTTTTTTTTTAAAAACCCGCGAAAAACGTCGCCCAACAACCGGAGAGCTTTTTTTTACCGAACGATCCGTTTCTCTTGTCCGTCCTTCGCGAAACGCGTCCCACCGCAGGTTTCCCAAAAGCGTGCGTCGCATTGTATTTGGGATGCCGGAGGTATCCGCGCCAGTTTTACGTTGCCGAGGGTGACGTGAAGTGATACAGACACATATCAAAAACCGCGAATTCGGATTTCGAAGTGCGTCCAGGGGCCGTGGCACCAAGCCGCGGCACATTGAGCTTCATTTTGCTTCCCCTTTCTTTTCTTTTCTTTTTTTTTTGTAGATTTAGAACACGCCTTGTGCAACCGTGCAGTGCGGTCTCCCACCGACGCGATCGTGCATCCTCCTGACTTCGGACTGCTCCTTCTTATTGAACCTTTTGCAGTTCGAAGGCCCTCGACGGTTGCCGACCACGCTTCTTACCGGGCGACGAGGGTTGATTCCCCCAATCGCAGATAAAAACATCCATGTCTGGGTTAGTTTTCTTCCATTTCCCACACTTAACCGTGTTACGGACGCAAAAACCGAGTTTTTCTTTTGGTTGCTCTTCCATCTAAGGTGACAGGCTCCTGATCGAAAAGAAAAAGAAAGAAAAAGCCTAACCGATCTCTGAAATGCAGAATCAATTTCGTCCGTAGTTGATATTTACTCATTTTATTACTATTATTAAAAAAATTAATGCTAAATAAACGCAGAAAGTGAATTTATATATATATGTTTATATATATTCGAATATGATTGTTAGTAATAATAGTAATAAAAAAAATTTCTTGTAATTGACTAATTTTTGCCTTTCTTCCGCCCCCTTTTTTTTCCCGCCCTATTCCCGAGAGATAATTATGTACATTTTTAATT
The DNA here is from genome assembly GCA_028565995.1 of Ricinus marginatus. Taxonomy (NCBI): domain Eukaryota; kingdom Metazoa; phylum Arthropoda; class Insecta; order Psocodea; family Ricinidae; genus Ricinus; species Ricinus marginatus. Next base: position 167 of record JAOWBB010015007.1, on the reverse strand, counting down.
TAAAAACTGAAAAAACAAATATTTTAAATTTAAAAAAAAAAAAAAAATCCGTTGTAAATATATTTTTAGGTTTAGAACTTGTTTCGTTGAAGAAAATAGAATTAAATGTCTTTGTAATACTTTAAAAAAAAATAAAATTTGAGAAATTTTTCTTTTTTTTTTTCTTT
>JAOWBB010014996.1:0-50359 GCA_028565995.1 Ricinus marginatus | reverse complement strand
GTGCAACGCCTTTCCCCCCCCCTCCCCCCATTAATTTATTTATAACCAACCGTTTTCGGGCACATACATCTTTCTTTTTAAGATATTTACAAAATAATAAGGTCAAACGAATGACCCAGCAGACCCGAATATGTAACCCGACGATAATGAAACTCAAATTCTGGAAAAAACAAAACACTTAGAGATGAAGTAATTACAGTTTTTCGGACGTTGCACATTCGGTGTTATCATTTCAAATTTTTCGAGATACATGATGTTACATAAGAAAAACTAGGAATTCACACGCTGTGTTTTTTCAGAAAAAAGGTTATGAATCGCAGAACTTTATGTAAGATCTTTTAGCGATGAACTTTGCACGCTCCGCGACAACGCGCAAATCGTCGATCCCTAAGATATTTTTGCACGTTAACATTTAATGAAGTAATCACATGATATGTCGAAGTGATCTCAAAGATCTTGCCACTTGTGGACTTGCGCGGTCCCACTGTCCTGGAAGTGTGACATTATGTGAAATCCACTAAAAATTGCATTTAATAAATATGGAGAGCGTTTAAGTTTGTTTACTGAAAATTCATAATTTTTGTAATGATACACGTGTTTTCCGTGACACATTCATAGTGATATTTATAATTTGAGTGTTACGTATATGAAATATACAAAAATTTTTTGTTCTTTTCACACTTGATCATATTCATGGGATTCTTTTTGAAAAGTTCTGTAGAAATTTCAGCATAATTGTATCATTAAAGTTTTCGCTAGGCAATTAGGTTGAAAAAATTCCGCATATTCAGGAATTTTCCAATGGAAATCGATTACCATGGTTTATTTCTCTTATACTTTTATTTCTAAGGGGGACCCTTTCATCTCTCGCGTATTAAATATTATGAATCACTTTTTCATAGATCATATTTTCACTGAATAAGTTTCACCAGAACATTTTTAAGGACGATTTATACCAGTTTTTAAGAGTGATTATTAGCGCAATATTTAGAGGGAGTAATTTTAGATATTTTAAAAGTTCATCTTTTTTATTTAATGTACATGAAATAACTGATTTTCCCTGACATATTACTATTTATACCAATGATAAATTCGATATTTTACATTAATTCGTTTTGAAAGATCATATTATTGTTAAAATAATATACTCGATGACGATGCCATTGAGGGAAAAGATGGAAACTTGTTCGCATTTAATTATATTCAAGTTTTTTTCTTTTGCTCAATTTGATATTATCTTTTTTAACGACGATAAAGATTTTTTTAATGTTATGGGAAATTTTCAGTTATAATTGGCGTAAAGATTGCGACAGCGTTTTAGAATGAATGAAAATAGATTTACCACATTGATAAAGGTTTCATTTCTTACTATTAACTGTTCAAAATTATAAGATTTTGGTATAAATTTATTTTACATCAAAATCGATTATTAGTTTTGAAACACGCTACAAAATTAGAAATTATACTTATGCCATGAAACACAATCCGAAAATATTCCCAACTGGTTAAACTAATTTATTTTCGATTATTATAACATAGTTTTGGAATGTTGTAACATAAGTATATAAGTATATTTTGATGTATAGGTGTGTAACAGTTTCAGAATTTGTCATCACATCCGAATAAAATAGTTCTTGTTTCTTGTAAAAGATCGATGGAAATGATAAATTTCGTTTTGCACAGACTATTTGTAATGAAATTTTCTTTTATATACAGGTATAGGCCTGTGGAAAAATATCCATAAATATTTAACAAGTTGTGCATATAAGTTTAGTTTTATTTTTTACATTAAACAGATTTCATTATTTCATTAAATTTCCGGCAACCTTTATTTGAAAACATCAGTTTTCAAACAGACTGTATAATCATCCCTCTTCATCCAAGATTACTCTTAGCGAGAATTTTGTTTGCTTCAATACTTCTTTAATTTTTTCCATATTATTTTTGCTTTTTGGTTCGAGCGAGACATGAAATTTTTATTTTTATTTATCTAGCATCTTAATCCGACTATTATTAAGATTTGCGAGTAATTCAAATTAGTATGGAGCTTAATATATATATATCGCCTAGTGCTATTTAACTTTTGAATCCCTTTCTACATGCATTCTGCTTTCGATTACTGATTGGTTAGGTTAGGTAATTTCGATTACCGAAGACAGATTGTACAATCAACTAGTATTTTCTTGCCCATAATAATTGGATTCGATTTTCATAAACAAACCACCTTTATACGACTTTAATATTTAAAAACAAAATTTAAAATTTTGTAATACAAATGGAGAATTTTGTATATGAATTAAATAAATTAATAAAAATGTGTGGAAAATCATTGATTTTATTCATTGATTTTGTGTTATAAGGATGTTATCTCCAAAACTTTCAGAAAAACTGTGCAAAAATAGGATAAACTTGAAAGTTACTTTAGCTGATTTATCTACAACGATGTAAGAATGAATTATTACCTTATGACACAATTCATTCCCAGTTTTAAATAATGATAGTAACTACGACCAATATTGCCTTTTCCTCATAAATTAAGTGAATATAAAAAGTTTTATTAAAGATTATAGTTTTATTATATGGTGCCAAAAGATTGCTTTTGAAATATAATTGTATAACAGAATAATGGTGCAAGTAATATAATGTATATGATCAAAAGATATAAATATAAAATAGTGTATTTATTTAAAAAATTTATAAATTTTACAGTTATTATGCATTATATTCGATTAGAACATAACCCCTAGATTAAAAGCCTTTCGAAGGAAAAGATTCTTTTGATTTGAATATTTTGGGATTTGTATTACTTCTGGTTGCGTTTCAGTTTGAAACCGTTGAAGAAAATTTAGTATTAAATTACATGAAAGGCATATTCCTTATTTTATATATATAATAATTTTCTTTGGCATTTGCGACAATGTATACATGAATAAAAGGGCGACATCATGTATAAATGAAATTCCATCCGTGTAAAAGGTGAATAATTTATAAACAGTCATTATGGTCATATTTATTTTTGAACTTATTGTCTAATATTAATGAGAAAATTTAAGTTGACGATAAATTTTTTGATTTATTTATCAATTATTTTTAAGTAAGATTTGAAGTACATATCAGGTTAGATTCAGACCTGTAGTTTTCTGTTACCGGGGGATTCTTTGGAACCGAACAAGGAGATCTGCGTGCATATCCAGACAATGAAGGCTTAATGAAGGGAATGAAAAGGAAATGTTCCCAAACCTTAAGACAGCTAATGTCGGATAAGAGAATCCCTTGCGACTTATCCGAATGTTTTACTGTTCACGGCCATGTCCCGAATCTGATTACACATCTCCTCTTATACAGCCGTGCGCTCCCAGCAGGTAATAAACGCGACAATGAAAAAGGAGCTTTAAAGCGCATTTCAATGATCTGGTTAATTTAATTCGTTCTTGCTTCGTTTCGTGCGGTTCTTCTCTCGCAGCATTTTGATGCATTCCGGCTCGGTGCATTTTTTTTTTTTTTTTAAGGCGGGCGGCAAAAATTCTTGTAAATTTCTGCAACGTTATAGTTTGGAATTACGCAGATCAAGTTCATGCAAATGCCCTACGCAGACATCGAGTTTAAATGCTTAAAAAATTATCGAAAAATGTAATTTGGTTGTATCTTGCTATTATGATGTGCGGTCACCAAAATTCATGTTCTTCCGAACCAAGTTTCCGACTGGAAATTGAATTTTCTTGGTGTTACTAAACTTCGTTGTTGGCTCGTAAGATGAAGACCAATGTTTCTCTTGCCTGGTGCTCGACTTGAAAACGTTAACAATTCAATTCTGCGCTCCTGCCCATGTCCGACCTTTGCAACTTACTCTATATGGCTATGATTTTTTACTGTTTCCCCGAATAGATATTTCTAACCTTGCCATCCGCGTTTACTCATCATTGTGTTTCAATGATCATTACATTGTGATTTTTCTTTCCTTTTTTTTCAAATTTATTCTTGGAAATAATTGTAACGTATCTTTATTTATAAGTATTCCTTGACTTGAGGGTGACCTTTATATTATAACGCATCCTGTTGAATTTCAGCGGCTTTTCACCGAAGAATCAAAACACCTTTTTTGGTTTCTTCAAAATGTTCCCAGCCCGACAGCATATGTATTTTTGTTTTTAAAGAATCATTTCGTGTTGGATCGCGCTCGGAATTTAAAAATCTTTTTAGAATCTGACTTTCGACGAAATCGAAAGCTCCCGTCCGAGTCTCGATATAAGCTGCGGACGTATTCCGATGAGCAGATGGTCCTTTTTTTCGAAATTTGCCGTTTCGATTCGACGACTGAAGTGAGCGAGATCCCTGCCGCTGCTGCGCCGCGACAAATCGCGACTCTTTCCCCATTCCTGCGAACGCTTCCCATTGTCGACTTCCGTTTTCTAACCGCCGGAATCTCAACCAGAGCGCGGGCCGGTTTCACCAATTTTTTTAAATTCTGTTTATGCGAAAAAAGTACAATTCCCCTCCCCCATTGAATCCCCAAATTTTCACTTGCGTTTCCTCGAGGCAATATCTCAAATCGCCTTTTTGCGTCCGTGAGAGTGACGACGGGGAAAAACGCATTTAATTGAAGTGGAAGATAGAAAATGACGTCAGTATTAACAATGACCTTGACCTTGGGCGGAACTGAATCGGGTCCCCGGTACCATTGGTACCTATTGTCAACAATCACGCCTAAATGCATTTTTTTTTCATGGCTTCATTTTCTGTTAGCGACAACGAAGAGGAATTTTTGAAGCCGAGCAAATAATGAATTTTTTTTTTTTTTTTGTAAAAAATTGGTTAATTGGAGTTCAATGTAATAACCTCTCAATTTGTTCCGTGCAATTTTCAATAAAATTTACTCCTCAAGATAACTAACTTCGCTATTATTTCCATTTCAGGTAACGTAATTTGACGATGTCCGTGTAGATTCCATCGAAAAACTAAGAATTTTTGGACGGTAATGTACATTTTGCACATAGAATTTTCTCCTAGATTATCGGGCCTTGATTTAGCCCAAGTCGCTTGGAAGAATCGAATTTGGGCACATACATAAAAATACGTTAAAAAAGAAAAAAAGAAGAAAGGGACGTTCAGCTAAAAATTATTTCATTACATAAAAAAAAAACGTAATGACATAATTATTTCATTTGCTCTAAATGATATTTACGTGCCTTTGAACCATTTGCCGGTCGTTTGACTGAAAATGTCGTAGTAGAACCGCTTCGACCGTTTTCGCGGCGTAACGCGGACAGTCGAAAACGTTCGATTTACCCTGGAGAGTGAAAAAAAGGAATAAAATTAGTTAATTCCGCAAAAACCTAAAATGTCATCGGATTTTCGTTTCTGGAAAGTAAGCGATTTCTTTTTTTGCTTAAGAGATCGCTTCGTGGCAATCCTCCGGTCCGGGCTCCCGTTCATTGTCGGGGAAATGCTGAACCATCTTGTTCGCACGCTCGTTATCGTCTTTCGTCAACTGCGCAAAGCGCATTTGGGCAAACGCTCTGAAGAATCGCATCGGAAACACAATTACGCGGACTTTATCGCCACCTTAATTGATATTACTTTTATATATATATGTATTTTATTTTCCTGCAAAAATAGTATTATTGTTAAATGCGGTTACGTCGCGCTGTTATATTTGGCTTGTCATTTTCGAAACTGCAACGTTTTTTACAAGCTGACAACTTTGCCTTTGATGCGAATTAACCACTCAACCCAGTTGCGTACTTACGATTGAAATTATTTAACTTTTTTTTTTTTTTTTTTTTAAATTATTATTTTTGATCAAAATGAATTGTTCGCTTGCTTCGACTCTCTCGACATGTTGGCTTCCCATGAGCGACGATATCGATTCATGAGAAATTCGAAATCGGCATTACGAAAAGAATTTTCAGTTCTCTTTCAAAACATGGAAGCGATTTGGTTTTTCGTTCCGCGTTTCTAAATGCCACGAAACGAGAACATTGACGGGGTTGCGTTTGAAATAAGTTGGAAGATTCGTATATCCCACAATTTTCGGGCTTTTTTTTTTTTTTTAACCGCACGGCAAACTTCACCGCCTCGCTGATATCTGTAAGACCCGGGGAGAAATTTTTTCCATTTGCCTCTTTCGTTTTGGGAAAATTTGAAGAAATACCTAGTTTTTCCGGGGGCCAATCATTTGCATTCCGCCGTCGTTTCGACCGGATCGAAACATTTCATTTTTACTCGCCAGCAGCGCTCCATTTTTTTCCTCCCCCGTTTCCGAGGCTTTTCCGCGCGGAGACGTTTGGAAAAGTTCAAATTTTCGAGTGTCCTCACATTCACTTGACTCCACCGCAAAATTTCGCTTGCTTGTATTGAAAACCAGCAGTGAAGTGCTTACCGAATGCGATTAATTTAGACCGAAAAATTGATTTGCGGTTTTTTGCTTAACTCTGTGCAAAACGATAAAAGAAATATTTATATAAGTTTGTCTTTTTTCTTTTTTTTTTTTTTTTTTTTTTTTATTTCTCTGTTTCTTCGAAACTTATCTCTCATTGTGTTTTTCTGCATTGCGTTGCCAATCAAAAGCGTTCGCAGTTTTGACGTTCCGCAACTTTTTAACATGAAATTAATCTCAAAAGAAGAAAAAGATATCAGTTTTCGCGTTCGAATCGTCAGGCAAGCGGCTTCGGAGCTCTTTGAAACGTTCGAAACGTTAAATCATCCAAGGAAAGAACGTTGCGGGCAAGGAATCCTTACCAAGATGGTTTAAATCGGTTGCGCGATCACAGATTCCGAGCGCAGTTTGATTTTTGATTTTCTTTTTCAAATTTTCTAATCCTGACACAGAGAGGGAGATGTCGGTCGTCTTTTCGAACGCGTTCGCATCCGAGGACGCAAGTCGAAGGCTAATGTTATAACGGAACAATTATCCCGCATTCATCCTCTTCGTGAACATCATGAATTTTGACGTATTCTAAAATCCTGTTATCAGCAAATAAATGTTTGACCTTGGCTTGTATCGTGCATTTCCGTTGATGACGTGTAAAGATTGTACCGTCCGATTTGCCGAAGCGAAGGACTGTGAGTTTCGAACTGGATTGTCTTCCGGATTTCCTTGTCTCCATAGGCGTCCGTGTGTTCCGGCGCTTGAAGAAAAAGAGCGAAAAATAAAGAGAAAATTTTGTCCTGCAATTTGATTGAGATTGTTCCCGTTCAAGAGCTGGCGTCAAAAAAAAACTCCCCGACATTCGATATTTATATTGAAAAGCTAAACCCTACGGTTTACGGTTAAACAGTAAATCTTTACTTTTCAATATACAAATAGAAATTCACTTTTCTGGTAAACCTCATTTGCGTGCTTTCGGGTTGACTTGACGGCGGCAAAAAAAGCGATGATTATCGCAGTGACGGCCGCATTGTAGAGCAGAATGTTTTCGACTCATAATGTCTAAATTATGTTTTTTTTTTTTATAAAAAGTTTTAATATTTCATTAAGGTTGCTAATTAGAAAAATGTCAGTTGTTTTGTCCTACATAAGAAGAGTTTTTAACATTTTCTTAAGCGTCGCTGGAAAACATTCGAGTGATCACCGAACTTGATTAATAAAATGTTTTTATTTAAAAGAAAAAAGTCTTCCAAGTTCCCGGGGTTAAATGCCAATTAAAACGGCTTGAAGATGAATTTTTCTTCTATCTCGATCCTTCACTCCTGAATTGAAAGGAAAAATTTTTTTTCCCCTCCTATCTCTGTACTATAGGACCGGGAAAATTTTCCTCTCCGGATTTTTCCGTTTCCTAGTCGAAGACATCCATCCATTTCCTCTTTTATTTTGCCCGGAAAACCTCTGCCGAGAGTGTGCGTCGCCCATCCGCGAGTTTCCGCCGTTGTTCGCGACCCTTCGAAATTTGCACGAAGGAAAATCCCAGTATGAAATTTTTTCTTTTCGACTTGTTCCAAGTTGATTTTTCCGATGCCATTTTTTTTTTCGGATCCGGATCCTTTTCGGGGCTGTTTTTTCATTTTCCCCCGTCGTTATTTCCCGAGTTATCACGCAAAAAATTTAATTCGCTTACAAATCGGCTAAAGCTCGAATGGGGATCTCCCTTGCAAGGGGAATTATTTTATTTATTTCCTTTTTTTCCTGGCCCAAAGCAAACGTCACAAGTTTGTTTTACCTATTTCAGCCCCGAAAGAGGGGGTTATTTTAATGTGCCTTTTTTTAAAAGTGAATTAAATTTTTCTCTCGGAAACTTAATATAAAAAACAATAAGTTGTGTTATATGTTGAGCGCACGTGCCAAGATCTACAAAAACCAACTTTTGTTGGAAGTGAACTTCTGAAGAGCTACGTTTCCCGTGTTTGACCAGTAAATGTTAAAAAATATATGCGTGTATGGTCCGTTGTGCTGGACGATTTCGTTGGAGAGCTGGAATTCTGCATTTTTTATATGGATTTTAGCCTTGTGATAAATCACTACGTTTAACAGGATGTATAATTTTAAGATATTTTTATACCCTTTTCTAAAAAAAACTAAATATGTATTCCACCTTCGTGGTGGTTTTTAATTTATTTTTAATGTAAAAAACGCAACGACATAAATGAAATTCAACCGAAAACAGTTAACATAATATTAAAATGAAAATATCTTTTTATTTTTGCTGTACTTCTCCGATAATTAATAGAATTTAAAAAGTTATATAGTTATATTTCCGTTCAAAGCCAAAAATTAATGATAATAGAAAATATTTAAATATTTTCGGGTTTAAAATTTCTAATTCTTATTCCATGTTTCTATATTTCTCAATTGATTATATATGCAAATTGGTGCGGAATATTTACCAGTGAAAATTTAACGTAATGTAAAGAAATATATATGCGGTTTTAATTGTATTTATATGAAATTATTTATTTTACATTCGGCGGGATTAATTGGTATAAATGAGGTGTTTTTTTTTAAATTAAACTCCTTTTTTTTTTTTTTATGTTTACATCCATTTTTTTCCAATGGAAGAATTTTAAAATCATTTCTCGCGTTGAGAAATTTTTTCCGCAAAATTTCGATTAATGTTAATGCTGCTGTTTTTCACCGAGTGCATATTTGAAGTATGATACTGTTTGTTTGAATATACACTGACAAGTCATTGTCCAAACAGCAGGTTGTGTTTACTTCCATTGCGTAATAGGATTTTTCGATAAGTGAACCTTATCGAAGCGAATAAACTTGTGTGGAATTGCAAACTATTCATTCCATTTCCATCGATCAAACGCTGAAAATACGATATCGCTCCGTGGTGCCCCCGTGTGTCAGTTGTTGGTCACTTAAAATCCATTTGAAAAAAAAATGGGGTTAATGAGTTTACCTTTTAACCTTTATGAAAAGAAAAAAAAACGCAGTTAAATGTTATTTCAATCCGATGGTATTTGTCTCCGGGAGTCTTGAACCAATTTTATCCGCTTGTGACATTGCCGCCACATTGTCTAAATAGGGTCACGTAATTAATATTCGTCCGAGGAATATTCTAATGAAAGAATTCGTGAGCACATAGTTCGGCCGGTTCGTGATTATGCCTTTAAAAGGGAATCAAGCTCAAGTCCGTTTTGCGTATGTGCCGCAACGATTTGAGCTGCCCAAAATCGATCCGCTTCGGAATCGTGATTTTGGCCCCCTTTCGAAAAAGCCTTCGTCGTGCGTAGAGATTTCGAAATGACGGTTTTCTGCGTACATCACGATTTGCGGAGTTATTTTGTTGTTTTCGCGTCTCGCACGCCGTGACCTTCGACCTCTCGAGGAACGGGTGACGGTTGAAACGATGGAAAAGAAAAAGAAAATTCGATTTCGTTCTCTGATTTTCCTCCGGGAACTCCGTCTTCAGGCGCTGCAGTTACCGCACAACTTTCGTAGCCGGTCGTCGGTTGGATCTCCGCTCCCTGTTGGTGAAGATCGCGCCATTAAAGGTGAAAAAACCAGTCATCCCGTCAATGCTCGCCATCTTGTTTTATGCCTTTTTCCGGCATTCGCTTCGCACGGTTCCCTGCATTTCAAAATAAAAGTTGTTGTCCTCTGCCGCAGGTACCTTCTATCTGGCTTTGGTTTTATCTTTGTTTATTTTTTATTTTTTTTTATTTTAGTCCGTACGAAGACCAGAATATATTTCCGACTTCGATTCGGGAGCCGGGCCCGCATGAACGTCGGATTTATTGTTGTTTTCGTACGGGAGGAGCATCATTCGGTCGAGTTTACTCCCCAACGGGAGTGATAGCTCATTTATTTTATTTATTTATTTATTTCACAGACTTCTACTCGTTGCTCCGCACGTAACCGATAGGGAAGATTTTTCACGAGAGCTTCGCACTTTGCCGCATCGAGGGGATTTTAAGTGGCAGTTTACGAATGCATCGATATGAAAGTCTGATACGAAAAAATTACATTACTCGCCTAATTTTCTTTTCGCCAGTTTTTTCGTTCAAATGCGTTAGCAGATTTTTGGCGGGAAGCATGTGGTCTTTCATAGGGACATTTACAGAAGCTGACGAAACCGGGGGTGAAATCCAATCGTAACGTGCTCCTGGTTCCGATTCTCTTCCACCCCCCTTTTTAGTTTCGCTGCAGAAGTTAATTCGCATTGAGTTTTTAGCCCCGCGACGGGATTCGAACCAAAATTAGCGATTTTTGAGGGAGAAAGCTGTACGTCGTTCTCGTCAATGAACGCGCGTGAGTAATGGCAACAAATAACAAACGTCCAAATAAATAATATTTTCGTGATTTTGATGACTGAATAAACTACCATCTGATGCAATGGTTTTAATCAGGACAAGAATTCGATATTAAAGAGTTCAGGAAGGAATCCGCCGCAGTTCAAAGGATCATAACCATTCTTCGTCGTTGCCGGGCCGGTCGTGATCCTTTTCCCTTCGGCCGAAAACAATTATTTTCTGCCCGCTTCGTTTTAGGCTCGGAAACGGGGAATTTATTACAGAGGAAATTTTTCAGTTTTTCCGACATAGGGATGTATTGTCACCGGTATTGTAAACTGGGCGTTACCTTTCCGATGCTATTGAGTCAGCTTGTGTTTTTGGGACTATTTTTTTCCCTTAATTTTTTTTGTATTCGGTAGATTTCACACAGCTTCTTTTTTCCTTTTAAAAATACCTGGGAATTTAATGTTAAATGTTCAAATACGAGAAATGGTGCGGTTTTGTTTCAGCCACAATCCTCTGTACAAGAAAATATCAGTCGATGATGGAGATAGCCGAGGCAGAAAGGGGAAAGAATACTTAAAACGGAAACACATTTATTGATACGATTCTTTAAAAAAAAATATTCTATTTGTTTAATCTGGTGGTACAGTAGCCTCAATAAAGAAGATATATATTCGGTTTTGAAAAGGACTCGGCTTCGACGAATGAGTATAATGTATTTCACTAAATTACATTATTATATTTGATGGTGGATCTTTAGTATCCGGAAAATGTTTGCTCTTGTAATTTATTTAGTAGATGTGAATGCTTTTTTCCCAGTCTAATTCTTCATCAGTTCCTCCAACGTCGTTTAATTTTTTTCTTTCGAGCAGAATTTAATTTTGTTGTAATAAAACTAACGCTTTTATTTCATTACAACCCTCCGTTTCTTCCATACAGAGACGAAACTTATGAGATGCCTTAATTTGTTGTATAATTTTGGTTTTCGTGTCTTTCGGGATCCGTAGAATTTCGTGATTTCCTCATTCGAATCGTCTTGTTTTTAAGTGCGAAAACTTTTTTTTTAAGGACTTAAGGAGCATATGAAGCTTTCAAATTTTGGTCAAGGAAATTTTTCAGACAGCTTAACTTAAGTTGTCCCAAAGTTTTTTCAAACTCCCAGAATCTCGCATGTTGATCTTCCGTAAGAAGCATTTTCATTTTCTTTTAAGTCTTCCATCCTGGCAAATCCTAATCTCTTAAATATATCCGTCAAAGTCTCAGAAGACTTATGATTTCTTCGCGTAACCGCAATTTCTTTATCCCATCCATTCCGACAGAAACAATGAATGCGTTCCGGATTCTTACGTTTCTGAACGCATTCCGTTTTCTTCAAATCGTAGGGGAAGCGAGAGAGATTTTTTGCCGTGCGATCCATTTTCGACTGTATATTTAATTCCTGCGGCAGGAAAATTTTCCGCAGTCAGATAAACCGCAGGCCTTTTTCGGGATCAATTTTTCTGTGAAAAAAAAAAAATTTTTTTTCTCACTTCAGCAAAGCTAATTATATTATAAATATTACTTATTCAGCTTCATTATTTTTACATTTTCCGGATTTGAATGAGAGCATTTGTTTTTCTCATTTATTTTACGTATTACATTTCCTCGTGTATCTGTAGCACTTTTCGAATGTTTTAATATTCTCTTTCTTTATATGAAATTTTCTCTTTCTGTATCGCGCATTTCTAAAGGTAAAAAGAGATTTGAATTACGTCATTTTCATAGACTTTTAAAAATAATTTCTTGTGTGTCAAGACTTCCTTTACGTTCATAATGCCTAATTGGGAACATAATACTTAAGATAGCTGATATCATTAAATTTAATCATGGTTTTAATTTTCACCGACGTCAAAAAAATTATATCCATTCACTATAATGATTTGGAAATGACTGCTATTGATTGGTTACCATGAACATATTTATTTCGAATTAATGTCACCTTTAAAGCAGGTGAATACTCATATGAAAATACATTGTTTAAATTCTTTCTTTTTTTGTCCTCCAGTCTTAATTTCTTTACACAGATTTTCTTTAAGAATTTTGTCCCGGAGCCGAATTAATTATATTTGCTCATTTTAATCAAATCAGTTATCACAGTTAACCAGCATCTGTATTTGCGCTCAGCAAAATAGTGCTAATTAAGTTCGCGGTTGCTGTCTATCTTTCTGAGGTTTCATTTGCTTTGTCAGTTTCGAACCCGTTGTGATTTGTAAGGGTAATGACTCTTTAGAGAGAGATTGTTTACTTTTTTAAATGAGAGTCACATTTAATTGGACCCAGAAATAAATTCACCGCAGTGAAATATGGAAATGTAATTTAGGATGATTAAAGAAAAACTTTATATTATGCATATAAATGTATATATTATATCTGAATGATATATCGTTTTGATGGTGTTGAGTAAGACGAATTCCAGTGAATATCGCCGTCTTTTTCTTTCTTTTTTGAAGCTCTATTGTTGTCAACTTTTATGTTTTTGTGAAATTTGCGGTTTATATATGTGAAATCGTTTTACATCATGCTATGCAAAGAATTTTATTATTCTTTTTCACCGAAAAGAATATTTTCCTATATTTTACAAAAATAAAAGCAATTTACTTAACTCAATTTATCCGCCAATTATCTTATTCATGTCGTTCTTCGTTCTGCCGTTGGTCCCAGCTAGTTTCTTAATTTCATGGTATCATTTAGAAAAGAGTCTATTGAATTTTATTTACATGTTCATTTCAAATGAAGTTGAGACGAATAAAAATAATTTTGATGTTGTGAGGATTAAGATTTTTTTTTTTCTTTCGTTACTTATAATTTCGCCAAATTTATATTAGAGCGATATTGCTTCGCAGTCACTTAGATTTACGTATCTTAAAAAAATTTGGAATACTTGTTAAATGTTTTCCGAACAAGAATAAATTCTCGTGGCAACCAAAATGTTAGCCTATGTTGTCTGAGTGCATTAATATTTCGTGCCAAGAACAAGATGTTCCACTTTTGATTTATAACTCAAAATTTATGACCAAAGATAATTGCCGAAGAAACTGCGAATTTTAAAATGAAACAAATGATGTTTAATAGATAGTCAGTTTTATATGGAGTCCTAGCTCGAATCATCTTCAGTATTTACCTCATTTTTGTACCTTTAAGCACATAATCGTCCTTTTTCAGAAATCAGTTAATTCGCTTTTAAATGATTATATTCAGTGAAAAAAAATCAAGATTGAATTGGATTATTATCCTTTTTAATATTATCTTTAAAAATACTTTTCTCCTTTTAAACTTCGAATCATTTAATAACTCATCCTAAGCCCATCTAATACATTTAACATTTAACCGCATTTATTTAGTGTTTTATAATATTACAAGAATCCTCTGATCTACCATAAATCTGTATCCTTGCACGAATATAAACTAAAAACTATGCTCTTAAATAACAAAATAATATTCAGGTCACAATTTGATGTATAGACTTGCGTTGATGATTTCACGTTTGGGATCAGTCAGGATCAGACTGTAGCGTGTGCACTCATCTTGTTAAAAACAAGATAATCCTTCTCGAAAGGCAAAGGAAAAAGTATTCGCTTCTTCCTTATCTACCACCAATGTCAATCCTTTTGATTTTCAGGTCGTTAATCTCTGGCTTTGAGTTCCTTGCAATTTTATTTACCTTACATTAGGTTGTTCACCCGCTTTCTGGCTTCCTTTCAAAATCTTCGATGAAAATGGATAAAAGTCAGTTCTGTTTTTTTTCGAATGTGTCATCAAATATATTCCGTCACATAATATGCATTGCATTGCGTTTCTGAAAAAAAAAAAAAATTACCCGCTACCTCGTTCATTTCAAACGGCATAATCTAAATTCTACAATCTTGCTCTGATTAAAAATAATAATTTTAGAAAGAATCTCAAAAATTCGATCGCCAAATACCGGGATTATCTGTTGGGCAGTACACGGTTTAAACGTGCGTATTTATTTATTTGTTTCTTTTTTCTTTTTTAACGGCGTTCGAATTGCTGTTTTCTCATTCTCTGATTGTTTTTACGCAATATGCTTGAAATAAATTTTAAATTCCTGAAGAAAATTGCTAAAGAGGATAAAAAGAACGAAATCATGCGATTATATTAGTGTTACCAGTTTTCCATTTTTGTCTTTCATCCATTGCTGTCATTATCTCCTTTTTTAGGGTATTACTTATAATGCATTAGTACGATCAGAATGGCTTTCAAGCACGAAATGAGAATAAGAATTGAAATAATCTGCAATTCTGTCATGCAGTATCTCATTCGGTGAGCGGAATTCTGGAGGGGCCTCACTTTGCTATAATATAATGAAGAAAAGGATAACGAGTTTAGTGACTATTTTATTACAGGAAAGATGATTAAAGGAAGTCCCAAAGTTTCTTAGGTAATCAAATTTTATTTTATATCGTTCAGTCTCCTCGTTTTTAAAGAACATCGAACAGTATTTTTTTCTTTTAAATCTGCCAACAAATCGACTTCATTTGCTAAATTAGACCTAAAAGCATGAAATATTCAGTCACCGTATAAAGTAAGTAAGAAGCTGAATTATTTAAAAGCATTTAAATGTTAATTCAAGGGCTAAATGTCCGTTATTGAATCTTAATGAAGAGAAAAAATATTATATTAATTATAATTGGTATCCTCTTCATTATTTTTTTACTTATTCCCATACAATATGGGAAATCAATAAGTAAGAAAAGAAAATTATGTTTTAAGTAACACATTTATGATTTTTCATGGTTACCGTATAAACCTTCATTGCTCCCCAAGTTTGTCTTTTACATTCGCCCCTTTAATATAAGAATACCGAATATATCTTACTTCACTTCTAAAGTTTTCATTCTCCTGCTCTTTTAGAACTTTCATAAATTATGCATATAAAAATAAATGCAAATTGTAAATATCGTTAACGAGGATGTTGTTAAGATTTAATGGAAAAATAGAACGAGGAATTGTATATAATATATCCGTGGCTCTCATTTAGGGTCAGGAAGAAAAATGAAGCTAATTTGACAATGTATCAAATTTGTCTTTTGTATTGACACCAAGCAGCAGCATTGCCCTTTTGAATGTTGTAACATGTTGAAAACATATGCAAATGCCTGCCAATTTGAATAGTTTGAATATTCAAGCGTGAATCCTAATTTTCTGCCCATACTGAAAATCGGAAGTTAAGATCGTGTTTTATTTCTTGCTCCTCGGTTCGGAAAAACTCCAAACGAAGCACGTGGCTTTTTAGCCATGCGGAATCGGAAGATTTCCGCGACGGCCGATGGATGGGTGGCACGGTCAGCGCACCGATTTCCTTCGCCGACCTCAATTAAACCTGGGAACGACAGCGATCCGAGGGAAAGAGTAATTCCCCGCAATCGGGGAAACGCATACCAATTCGAGCTTCGCTTCTTAATAACGACGGCGACGGTTAATCTCTCGCTTTCGCATATACCCGAAGGAGCATCATGTCATAATCTGCCCATGCTCGTAAGCATGAAATGCGGACATGATTTCGAACGGAGAGCGTACACTGGCGGGAGGTAATTAAAAGATTCGTTAAAAGTTGTTCCGAGTTCGATCTTTCGAATTTTAGACGTAATTAAGAAGAGAAATTTTTCAAAGGAGAAAAAAAGGAAAAAAAAGATCTGGGCGCTATTATTAAAATTATCGGTATCCCGTTGTGTACCTGTTATTTAACAGCTGTACATACATCGAAGCCACGCGAATCAATTTGAAAATTCTTTTAAATTGTACTTTTGACCAAGAATTTATTGTAATTGTCAAGCGTTGTCGCCTTTTCCTTTTCGGTTTTCTTATTCGTGTTGCGCTTCCCTAGAGCGCTGCCGATGGAGATTATTAGCCCGCACCACGGCATCACAAATTGTAAATGTGTGCAATCCTTAAAAATCGCGTCTTCTTTACATGCGGAAATAGTAAAAACGGTATTTGTGAAATGGTTTGACGTCGGAAGAAAATAAGTCAAATTAGCTTTATAGATCAGCTGTACGGGGAAAGGTCATGCAATGGCCCGAAAATTCCGTGCGGAAATGGAATGCAAGATCTTTCGCTCGCATACCTTTATATCAATATAGGATATAATTAAAACCTTGTACGGATATTAATTGTCTTCCGTATCAGAAATACACATTGTTAAAGGGTCGAAGTCGAGAATAAAAATTTGGTTTGCGATGTAAAAGAGATCGTTATTTGAAAAAGGAGCGGATGCGGGAGAAAAAACAGATTGCAGCAAGGAGGGTAATTGGATTTTGATAAAATTAATCGTCCGCCGGGGAGGATTGTAATCAAATCAATAACAGAAATATAAGGAATTTTACCTTGTCTCTTTTAAATTGTCTTCCCTTCATTTAAACCTCGGGAAAGCATAATTGCCAAACAAAGGTTTGTTACGTCTTATCTGTGCGGAAGAATTTGTGGCGCAATTGTCCGTTGACCGAAATGGAGCCCCGCGCACGCGGGATAAAAAAAAAAGGGGGAGAACGTGTCTTTGCGCAAAATTTAAATTGTGCTGAAATTCTAAATTGAAATTACAAATCAGTAGTAAAAGATATGTCGGGGATTAATTTTCACATTCTCAAGATTTTTTTCCTAGGTAATGTAAACTGGGTTAATTTAAAAAAAGATGCAGTTATTTCATTTTTTTTTTTTATTTTATTGGTCATTGTTAATTTTTTTTTTCCTGCGGCGAGGCGAAAAAGCGACGACACGATCAACCGTCCGAAATTACAGCACGAGGAACGTGTAAGGAGAAAACGACCGCGGGAAGCGGTCGTAAACGAAGATTTACAATCGAGAGCGTCTCTCGGCCCGTGTTTTTGACAAAGTAATTTCGGTTCGTCCGAACGTGGCGGAGGGAAAAAAAATGGCAAAAAAAAAAAAAACTAATTCGTTAAAACGATTGGGAAAGTTTTTTTTATTCAAACAAACGAGAATCAAAGCAAATTGAATTTAACGGCAATAACGACGAAGCGAATTCCACGAAGAAATGCTCCTCTTTTTTTCTTCTTCTTCTTCTTCTTCCCTCCAAAGCCGACTTTTACCTTTGCGCGATCGGATCGAAAATTCGGATTCCGCGAAATGTGTGCTCCGACGTGCGAAGATCCGGATGCGAGGGCCTCGGTTTTTCGCCGACTGGGGAATCGGAAGGGGATGCGCACGTGGAATTAGACGCGATCGGAAAGCGGAAAGTCGCGCGGCGTTTTTAGCCGGAAAAACTTTTCCGCAAACGGTGGATGCCGGCCTTTATCTGCCTGGCGTTATCTTCCGTTTACACTCGGCTGATAATCTTAGCAACTGCATCGAATCACGGTCCACAAATTCCCACCCCGCGCGC
The DNA here is from genome assembly GCA_028565995.1 of Ricinus marginatus. Classification (NCBI taxonomy): domain Eukaryota; kingdom Metazoa; phylum Arthropoda; class Insecta; order Psocodea; family Ricinidae; genus Ricinus; species Ricinus marginatus. The sequence continues at coordinate 32,280 of JAOWBB010014996.1, read as the reverse complement.
GGTTCCACGTAACGGGGGACCATTTATGCAGCGATCTTCCATTCTAAGCCGATTAACGTGATGTATCTGCCGTTCGCGGCGTGTTCCGTGGTTTCCCCGTGCACTTTCCTCCCAATCCCGCTTGGGGTGTGGCGCGGATTCCGGTTTCGCTGCAAGCTCTTCGATCATTCGAAGAAGCTTCCGTCCCTCGTACCCGGCAACTCTCGAAGATGATTTTTAAACGCGCGTTTTCGTCGTTTCCCCGCGAAGATTTCACAATTTCCAATTTCATCCAATTTCACCGGGAAACTCGGAGTGAATCACACAAAGAGAACTGATTTTTTTTTTTTTTTTTTTTTTTTTTTTTTTTTTTTTTTTTTTTTTTTTTATGAATCGTACCGTTATGATCGAGAGTCGACGGTGTTTCATATCTTGTAGCTATTGAAAGTTGCATACTAAGTGCCTGATTTCAGATGACCATGGGCAGGTCATTTTTCGAAGCGTTTCAGAATTGTATCCGCGACTCTTCCGCGTCTCCGAACGATATTCGCGTTCGCGTATTTTGAAATATCTCTTTGATTGAAGCAATTTTTTTAGCGTTATACTTTGAATTCTCACGCGAACCAATAAACCTATCGTCCGTGTCTGCCTCGTTTCCGCGACTCATCCCCGCAATCACGTATTCGACTCATTTGGGACTTTCGTCATCCACAGAAAATTAAATTTCCGAATTATAATTGGTTTATTGTATTCACTCGTATAACTTCCACGTTTTAAACTCAAGACAAATATTCGCTTTCCCCGTATCGGCCATGCCTCGAAAAGAAAAGCTTTTGTTTCGGAGAAATGCTTACAATATGTGACGGATATATGTACGTAATAACGTTTATTCGGTATCAAAATTGAAACTTGGGAAAAACCTGTTGTGCATGTTTCCTCGTGCATATTCCGCAAGGATGGGAGATACTTGATTGCAGAAAGGAAAAAAAAAAAAAAAAAAGATCTTTGATTTACGATTTATAAGATGTATAAGTTTCCTAAGATTTAAGTCAAGGCTTTTCCCTCGCTTTAAATTTCGATTCAAAAAAAAAATTCCTTGAAGCTGTTTATCCCGACCCTGTCACTCGATACAATGAATGAATAAGTCGCTCTTTATTTTGCACTGTGCAAGGCGCCATAAGTAACATTAACCTGTATTGTAGAAATCCTGCCTTCGACCGATTTCTCTACGTTTCGACGATGATTCGTAAAAAAAAAAAAAAAAAAAAATTGGGAATGGGAGTTCAAAAAATAGAAATAAAACGTGAAAAACATTAGTTTGGGCTACATCGAAGGGAATCATTTTAAAATTTTCCCGCTGACATTTCAGTTGATTGGTTCAATCCAAGTTGTGTCGGGATTGTTTTGCACCGCTGGAGCGATTCGCGAAGCTTTCTGTATTTACTCGCAGACGGACGTATGTTTTCGACGTTGCACGAGGCGAAATGGATATCAGAACGTTGTAGCTGCATTACCTCGCAAAATCTTTGTCTTTTCAGGTTTATGAGACGCATTCAAATCCTCAAGTGCCGTGACATTTCCAACACTCCGAGTGTAACGCTCAGAAATGATGCCACGCATCCGGATTTTCTTTATCCGCGAAAGGATCGAGAATAATGAAATTAGCATGTTGTCGAATACATTATTTTCAGCTAAACAAAATATCTCAAGAAATCTTCGTCAGTAAACGGTTCCCCTTACTTGAGTTACAAGGTACTGTCGCGGAAAATTGGTGAGAGTCGGAGGAGAAGGATAAGACGAGGAGACAGCGTTGAAACTGGTATCTTAACTGTAAATACCTGTTAATATTGAAAGTCAGGAATTAAACTTGAGGAAGCCGGTCTTTCGTTTATTGCGATCTTGTACGAGTTGAGCGAGGGACCCCGAACCCGAAACCTAATAGGTAGATGAAAAGTTTTTAATTATCCAATTAAAGATGCGGATTCTTAGATACTTTCGCTAAAATTACAGACTCTTGTACGTGAATCGTACAGATCTAGTACGATGATGGAAGAATTTACATCGAATCAGTAAGTTTAGATGCGGTACCGAAGTACAATGCGGAATTCGGGGCAGCATCCATCGCGTGGCGTGCAAGAGTTGGATTTTAACACCATAGAAAACTTCAAATTCCCGTGTGAATTAACAACCACTTCATTATAATATATGCGTATACTTTTATTCCGTCGTTTACCTATCTGCTTCTCCACATTATTTTAATTTTTGTAAAATTCAACTTATTTCGCGTTTACGCATTCCATTCGGTTCATAATCGCTTTGTTCATTTTCGCATTGACATGTGAAATCTGCTCTTCCAGCTTTTTCTTTTTTTTTTTTCTTTTAACCGAAAGCGTGCTGTCATTTCCGCCAATTGCTAAAATGAAAATTTGAGGATTAGATTCACCCGAGCTTTCGGTAAAATTTCCCTAGAAATTTTCCTTCAGCACTTCTAAACATGTTATTCTTTAAAAAGATTATTTGCTTTTCAAAATGGATTTTATAAATGAAGTTCCTCCACTTTTAAATTTCTTTTCACGATGAGCAGAGGGGGATAAATGGCAACTTCAAGATTGTTTGCGAACGGAATGGAACGGTTATGGCATGCTCACCGCAATAACCGCTCATATTCTTACATCTTATGGTTCTCTTCGTTTTAAACTTGGTCGCGGTGGAAAAATTTATGCGACTTACGGCTGTTAAGCACATATATTTTTTTTTTTTTTCCTTTTTTGATGCGGCAGCCAACGAATCCAAAGGGCTTTTTCGGCGATTCCATCCCCTCGAAAAATTCCGCCAGGGATGCAATTACCGGCATTAGTAACAATGTAAGCGGATTGCCGATGGACGATTTCGAAAACGATAAAAAATCCTCGTTCGATTGTTGATGCCGAAACAATGGCGATGCATTTCATTCTCTGCGCTGCATCCGGGAAATTGGGCCGGCATAAAGTCAATTGTGGATTTTTCCAGTTTTCGCCGCTTCCACTCTTCCCCGATCTGGAGAAAGCGAAAAAAAAAATTTGATCGCTAGGAAATTTCTTTTCTCGTCTTATCCATTTAGAGCATTACCATCTAAGCGAACTAATTACTAATTCCGTAATTAAGCAGAACATTCAAAGTTCCCTCTTCAAATTTTCTCTCTCTCACTCTCTCTCTCTCTGTGCTAATATAATTTTGTGGGGTGCTTTTAGCGTAATAATCGAGGGAACCAATTTGCGAGGTTTTACCTCGTGGTGGTGTATGGCAATCACCCCGTTAGTCTGGAGGTGATTTAAAAGTGTGTAAATGTCAGGATTTCGATAAAGTTTGTTGAATTCTTTCAAATCTTTTTGAAAAAATAATTATTCCCAATGAAGAGCGTTCATTTGCGTAAGACTTAAGCTGTTACTCTCGCAAAGAAGAGGTCATTAGAGAAATGTTATGAAATTTTTGCTGACATGCGACGTTTTCAAGTACAAGGCTATTTTCTTCTTCCTCAGCAAGTTGATAATAGGACGGGCAACCTCCGCACAAGGTTAATGACATGTTTAACGACGATTAACGACAATAAAATTCATGGGCTCAAACTTGAAATTTCGGGAAATTTCTTTCGCTGACGAGTCCGCGGAATATATCCGCGGAGATATTTAATTCGGATCGACGAATCTCTCAGTTGCACAATATGCAAGTGAACATACTCGTAACGTTCAGTTTTACAATTGAGATTTGGCCAAACGAATACGTAAAAAGATACATTCATAAAATATGCACACACGCGCATCTGACGTATTTGATGCCAAATTTGTTTTTCTCCGTAAAAGTTTCTTGAGTCTAATTTTCAGTACGATTTTCATACACCTAAAACGCCGATCAAATTATGTACGACTAAATATAATTTTATATCTCCATTTAGTCTTCCAAATATCTTGTGTTTGCATATAAATTTTTTCACCCGACTCGCGAAATAAATAACTTTTTCTCCCCTTTTCCAATATATTCTTGCTTTGGGAAATAAAACATGAAAATGTTACGCACAACTCCGTTTGATTGTTAAGTATTCGTTCGATTGATACGAATGATGTGTGCAAAGGAATGCTGGTAATAAAACTCTTCAAAATTCTAATCTTAACGTTTTGTGTATATATATATATATATATATATATGCATCTTCTGTTTTGAGCGCTTATAGTGCGAAAATGGCCTCCCCAGGAGGTGGTCTAACAATTTTTCGAAGCGGTTTTCTCAATTGATATTTAACTTTTTTTCTTTCTTCTAATCAACCTGTCTCCTTTGTTTGCCGCCGTAGAAGTTTACTCACTTTTTTGCCTTGGATGAAGTTTTTCGGTTTTAAATTCAGTAAGTAACGAGACCATAGATTTAACGAGATGTGCATTTTAAGATTTACGATGGTTAATACTGGAATGCCATAAACGCAGAATGTCAAGCAGGCAACGGAGCCACCATTTTTAAAAAATAAATCAATGATACTCATGTTCTTAAACGTGAAAGTCAAAAATATTTTTTTAAACTTTAATTAAGAGAAAAAGCGCTTGATAATTTTTTCACTTGCTCTCCTTCAAACTTCCGAACAAGTTAACTAATTTAACAGCAGTTAAAAATCTATTTTCTCTCAATTTGGCAAAATATACTATTATCGGAATCCATGTTCCTTTGCATGAAGTTTCCAAGTTCAAATATTTGACGTGGCATGTTATAAATGATGATGACTGCGTCAATAATTTTGCTACTGGATCGGAATTTGAAATTTCTCCCATGTTTTGAAGCAGAGCCGATTCAGCTTAAATAAACTGTATTTTGCGTTAGGGATCTTAAACTTTTGTAATGGACATTCTTTTTAATAAATTACGGTTTTATTTATGGATTTTGGATGATTTGGTTTATTCGATTCTTACGATATGTAAAGTAATGCGAAACATGTAAATTTGACTGATTTTATTTGTTTTGCCGCGGTCAAAGAAAACGACCGCTTGATTTTTCTGTACGATTTTGGATAATGCATAACATATTCGTCGTTTTACAAACGGGAATCGGATCTTTTTTTGCATGTTCTTAATTTAGGAAAGTTAACCACCTACCCACAAAAAAGATTTTGATACAAATGTTTAGGTTGATTTATCTGGTATAAGTTATAAAGTTATCATTTGGTAGGGATGATATAATCCGCTAATTCGATGAAGCTGCACAGAATGAAGGCAATTGAAATAATTTTGTTCTTGTTCCCGTTATTGTCTTTCAGCTACATATCTACGTTATGCTTTGTAAACTGCAAAAAGCAATTTTGGAAAAGTTGATGCATTCTCGATACCAATAATAAAGTACAATATAATTATTATGGTACTCGTAACTGCAAATTATTCTTGAAAAATTAATTAAACAACTATTGATACTTAAAAAGAATTCCGGCTTTGTCTCGTGTGCATGAATTATTTTTTTTTTATTTACTCTTTTACTCCGGTAAGTTTCAATGAATTTTTCTATTTTCAAATTGCTTGGACTACAAATAAGAATGATCGAGTTAGGTTTAATGCAATTAATTGTCTCTATCTCAGATGGCACACATCTTCACATATCTTGATTTTTTTTAATAAATCAAAACGAAAGATTTTCGCATTTCATTAAAAGTTTTACCAAAGCGTTAGGCACAAAAGTATATTGAAGAATAACAAAATGATAATTCCAATAAAGCTTAAATTAAAAATCAGATTTTTTTAAAATGTTTTTTATTTGGAAATTCGTTGCTTTTCCTCTTTACTATAACATAAATTATACTAATAACTTAGTTTTAAATTTTATGATATAAAATTGTTATTTTAGCGTACTTTTTGTACTTAATTGTTCTTCCGTGCGCATTTCAGCAAAATACTAAATCATCTACATAAAATCATAAATTTTGCCCTCTGTTAATATAGTCGAATATTCGGGCACATAAAAAAAATAAATGAAAAGACAGGTTTTCCTTTATAATAATTATTTCATAAATTTATCTTGATAATATTGCTCTCTTTTTATGTGTAAAGCAAATAAATTGTAATATCTTGGAAAAGCACATTTTGTTTAGGAATGTTCAAAATTTTGCGGCTGTTATATTCCTATTCGTAAATATATGATCAGTCATCGTAGATTATTTTCTTATAAAAGCAGGGAATTTTTAAATCATATATCGCTATTTATTTTCAGGATGCCTTTTACTTTTTCAAAATAAATAAGCATTAAATTTTAGATCGAACTGAAAAAAGCTATTAAGGACATGGAATTTAATTGAATTATCAGAGAAGATGAGCTCGAAGGACTGCGGTTTATTGTTCATTTTAATTAAAAACTTTATGGGAGAAACAGAAAATGCAGTGGTGTGTATATATATATATACATACACCGCACTACCTAAAATTTTCAGATTACTGGAAATTCATTTCTTCAAAGCGCAGGTTAGTTTCTCATTTCTGATCGATTCATTTAACTCAAAATTCAATGTTTGGGTTTGTCATATCCTTATTTAAAATGTATTTTTGTTTTAAATTCTAAAGGTGGCATACCTTACGAATAAATGAAATGTATTATATTAAAAAAAATGTAATAGGTTACTAATTATTTTGAAGAGTGTCTAAATGATCATCAAGCAAAATACAACAATCAAGACAACTTTGTTTTCTTAAAATTCACATTGAAATTTGAAATCAGTAGTCGATCAATCATCACATTAATGCCTTGTTGCAGTAATTGGAATGTCCTAATATCTATCTATGTATGTCACTTTTGGGGGTTGCAGAAGGTGTCAGAACGCCAAACTCCATTTATGTAAACTTTCAAGTTTACACTATTTTTAAAGGTTAAAATTAACTATAAATGTTAATCTACCATCAGATATACATAAAAGCTGCTGAAGTTCAAGGCTTAAAGAGTAAATTTTTTTAAAATTAACCGAGCTTGCAGATAAAAAAAAAATCGTTATTTTACAGAGCGTGGGGTTTTTTAAGAAAAGAAGAAAGGTTCAGGTAGCCTGAAGGTACAGATAAAAATATATCTAAAAGTATTTATAATTCTTTTCGTCACATCGTGACATTTTCACCGACTCAAAAATTGAACCATTGTTCTTGGCATCATTTAAGTGATCTTTATTTCTAAAATACATGGGCTTTAATTAGTGTTATGGCCTTTGCCAATATATGTATAATAAAAGAACAATTAAACGATTCGAAGAACTTTAAGCGATTGAATAAGAATAAAGAACCGCTTTATTATATCCAAATGCATTACATTCAAACGTTATTTGTTGGAATTTTTTTTTGTAGTGGGATAATTGCCTGCGAAATTCGCTGCAGCAGTAGAACTTTGAGTTTTTCCACTTTGGAAAAATATTCCTTTTAAACGGATCAATAATTTATTTTCCGTCATTTTTTCAGTCCCGCTTAAAAAAGATTTAGATGATCTACTAAAGAGTTGAAGCTCTTATGTGGTCATTTACGTGACACGAATCTGGGTGGTATCTAAGAGAGGAAAATGAATTATCGTCCTCGAGTGGGGGCTTGATTTCGGTTTTTTTTATATTTTATTGATACACTTCAACTAATCTTGTGACAAGGTATAATATTATAAACTTATGAATATAACTGAAAGATATGAATTAATAAATGTTTCCCGGGAGTAATGAAATAAACGAGAGATGGCCAGACCGTACCTTTTATTTAAATTCGTTATTAAGCGGAGTGGGGAGAGGGAGTACGCTTCTGAATCACTTTTAAAATGGACTTAATCCATAACCGATTTTAAAATTTGGGAGAGGGATGGGGAGGAAGATAGATGGATAGACAGGTAGAGAGAGAAAGAGAGAGAGAGGGAGAGAATGAATAAGGATCAGCGTCTGCTGGGACTCGGAAATTGCTTTGCTTAATGGAACCTAATTGAAAATATGGGAAAATTTTAGCGTCTCCAAACGTTATGCTTCAGAATTTAATGTGCCATCCACTCGGAAATTTTTATTGCATAAGTCACGAGCGGGAAAATGTTTTCTTTTGTCTTTCTGCAAGGGTGAGGTGCTGGAATCTGGACGGGAGGAGCTTTAAATTCGCCGCCGAGTCGAAAAAAAGAAACGGAAGTGTAGGTGCTGCAAGAGGGTTGACGGAACGCCTGGAGGAGGAAGCTGTATTGGATCCGCTGGAAATCCTCGTTTCCGAAATACGCTCCGCGGTCGAAAATTATTATTCGGGTCCCCGATTCCCGCGCCGAGTATCGAGTCCCCGCCCCTGGAAGGTGTGGGATTTCGTGCGGGAATTTTCTCGGGAATCCTTAACCAATTGATCGTGCACAGTTTTCCATTTTGAGTTCCTTGATCCAAAGAGCGTTGCCATTTTAAGCGAGCGCTCGCGAAAATTTCCTACTGCTGGTTTAGCAGTGGCAAATTGCTGACTTTCATCGCTCCTCTTCCCCCACCCGCTTCGCGCGGTAACCGGTCGATGACCACGTATTTCGGGAACCTGATCGAGAAAACGGATTTGTTTATTCAGTATTTTAATTCTGACGGAGTTTTTCCGGATCGTCTAACCACCGACCCGCACAAGTAGAGGGGTGTCGAAGTGATGGGCGGCGTCTTGAATGAATGGAAAAAGAAAATTTTTTTTTTTCTTTTCAGTCATAACACTCGGATTCAAAAATCATAAAAGGCGAAAAATTTATTGAAATTCTTGAAAAAAAAAGAACAGTTAATAAAAATAAAAAAATAAAAACAAAGTTATTTCTGGCATGGTACGAGAATATTGAGTTTCAACGGGACCGTTGTCAGTTTAAAAAGTAATATTAGTCTTCGATATCGGAGAGGAGTTGGATAACAGAATGCTAACTTTAAACGAGTGAAAAAACTTAAAGCTCGAAAGGCATTACGTTGGGAAAGAAAAATATTTCGAAAAGAAGAACCTTTCCCAAGAGATAAAAGTTAATATAACAACGGTGAAGTGTGCGGGAGTATTTATATTATAATTTGCCAATCTGAATTTCTTTTGCGGCCATTTTTTCAAACGTACGCTCCACAAAACGCTTTTGCTTACCCGAACGGAAAAGCATTCGGCGCGGCTGTTTAGAGCCTTTCCTTTATTCTGGAGCGGCGCGAATCAAATCGTTATAAACTTATGTATAGGAAATTTATATATATATATATGATGTAGATTTATCGAAAAGGGGCTTGGGATTAGAGGATATTTTGCTTACTTGCAATGTTCCGTTAAACCGTTCGTTTAAAAGTTATGAGATCAACTTTTAACCGGGATTTTCAGCCAGGTGAGTTGGGTTTTTTTTTTTATAACGAATTCACCTAATTGTTTCACATTTTGAGAGCGTGCCTGATATATATATGTGTATGTATACTCTTTTTGACTATAAAATACGCAGGAAGCGTTTCTTTTGGGCAGTGCTCAAAATTATGTTAAAAATGAAGAACCACTGAATAACGTAATACAATGCTTTTTGAACTGAAGCCGTTGCTTAACTTACGAGAAATAAAATCAATTTAAAAAATATTGTATGTTTTTTCCTACAAGTTCGTTCACCTTGCTTGATGTCGAAAACTCATATCAAGTACCTCTTTCGTGCCTGAATCGGTTAAGACTTTAGTTTTACTTTTTTCGAAGTACTGAAAATCACACTGCCGATTTTTGTATTTTCCATTCCGTCAAATTCATTTTTTTTTTACTACAAGCTGATTCTGACGTCAAATGTATAAGACATATGAAATGTCCTGCAACCCATTCCCATTAAACATTTTTTTTTTACCTTTTTATAACAGTAATTTGACCTTTCATACAGAACTAGATCGTTGCCTTTTTTTTCAAAAATATTTTATTAAAAATTACCTTTTGATATTAATTAATATATTGTTCTCCGCCTACTTTTTTTTTTCGATAATGTGGTACAAAGTGTTATATAAAATTTGTTTTTATGCTACGGCTTTTTAGAAATGAGACAAACTAAAAAGATTTTGATTTCAAAGTGAAAAAAAAAATATTATTTTCTCTAAATATATACATACATGAAATAATAATGTCTTTTTTACATCTCAAAAGAAACGTATTCAAATATTAATTTCTAACAACATTAAAATCCATTATACCAAAAGTGATGAATCACATTTTAAATCATAGTGAAAATTAAATGTAGGAAAATCATAAATTAAAATTTTTTTTTTATATAACTAAAACAGTGTCACTATAAAATTTGAAATGACTCTAAAATAAATACTATTATATTTTCATCCAAAATTCTCTGACGTTTGTTTTTACTTTTTTAAGTTTTCTGTCCGTGAAAAACAATTTTTGTTTGTTATGTTTGAATTATTCACATTTTTTTTCTTTTCTGTAATTATTCGAAGTAATTGTCTTTGTTTTTTTGCCTTTTTGTATGCTTAAGTGTTAATTTTATTTATTAAAATCATTATAAAACTTTATATATTTTGGCACTTTAATAATGAGGACATCGGTCCTCCCGCTTGTGAAAACATGTGGATAATCATATCTTTAATATTTAATGATTTATAGTTTGTATTTGATTTAAATTAAAAACTTGTTCCGAGTCGAGATCACATATAAAGTACATTTTTTTATAGAAATGCTATTAGTCAATCTCATTGAGTGAAACATGACTACAGTACCTGAATTATTTTGAAAATGAAAAAGTTATATTGAATTAGGCACATAAGTAAATTCTTTAGCTGTTAAAGTTACTCTAGAAAAATATCAAATTATGTATTTGAATGTTATAAAATTTTGATTTTTTTTGTATGATTTTATATTTATAATATATTTGTGATAGTTCTTTCTATATTTTCGATTAATGACATTAATGTATAAATGTATTATGTTGATAGTAAAATTATATACATTATGTATATGTTGCATATATTGTCTTTTTTATTTTTCTTAATTGGTATTGTTAAGTGATGTGAAGTTAACAATGAAATATTTAAATAACGAATGAAGAAAGTGGTTTTAAAGTATAAACGAATAACGGATCGACCAATTAGTCATTCATTAATATTCACTGTTAACTAGAATTTTTTCTTTTTAAATAAATTATATTTAATATTCATTGACATATACAGTAAGTTGTGTTTGAGTTCGTCGAACGTTCTAATTTCTTTTTACGACTTCCTTATATGAATACTTTGAAAAATGTGTGTGTGTGTGTGTGTGTGTGTGTGTGTGTATGTGTGTGTGCGCGCGCGCGTTTGTGAGCGCCCTCGCGCATTGTATGATAAATTTGGGGTTGTAATTCTTAAGATTGGGCCTGGAGATGAAATTGTGAAGAAGGTACATGAAGATAAGGAAGAGTGGATTTCTAAGCATAAATGAAATTCAATAAAACCGCCTCAATTTCGGAGTATATGATAATTGACCTGTAAACCGACTCCTCCTTCACATCTATTGCCCTCCTAACATTGGCGCGAGACCATCAACTTGATCTTTTGAGGCGACCTGACCCCAAGCTTTTCTTGTCCGACATATATGATAAATTAAATTCTCATTTTAGATCGACAATATAATTAGAGTAAACGCTGAAGTAATTGAATATAATATCCATTCTTGAAGTTTCACTTTAAAGGTTACCCAGAAAAGGGAATTTTGGGTGTTATGAACCCAGGAGATTCTGCCCAAAATGCGAAAGTAAAAGCCAGAAAAAACACAAAATCAATACACTGCTTTTCTTTCTATTTGTTATTGCATCTTTTTTTAAGATATACCATTCTGATTTATCTTTATAAATAAGTTTCAAGTTTTTGTTAGTTTAAAAAAAAGTTTTAAGAAAATAAGACTTGGTTACTGGATTCGGGGAACATTTAATCGTGATTACTTTCAGGTAGCAAATTTTTGCTAAAAAAATTATTTCTATTCTTGTTCCTTTTCTTCACTCGTATTTTTTCGGCGTCCACTGTTGATTTTGAAAGTTCTTTCATTCGTTTACATCGCTTTTCTTACTTATGTGGCGTGCATCTCTTAGATTTGACAATTGTTCTCAGCCGGGAGTACTATCGATACAATGACCCTTCCGTCCTGCAGATCTTGAACGTTTTCTTATAATTTTGATTTGAAAAATCTCGATACAGGATATCAACACGAAAGGCGTTACGAACCGAAAGCCGCGATATGTGACATTTCGTCTTGAAGAGTGATGTTTCTTAAGTTGTGGATAATCAAATTTGTTGCTTTGGGATTTGCCGTATTAATAATTAATAAGATAATTTTCGTGCATGGTTAATCTTTTTTTCTCTTGAACTCAAACAATTCGCAGTAATATTCGGTTCCTCCAGTAGTTCAAAATTGTACTTTAAATGAATGTATCAAGTAAAATCGATTGCATGGATTCATTTTCGTGAATTTATATCTCGATTTCAGAGCTCAGCTAATCCATTATAAAGTGTGAAAAGTTAATTAAGACAGTGAAACTAATTTGGGATCAAGTTTAGACAGCTTCCATTTAGTCTGTGGAAGAATTTCTTTGTCTTGCTAGTTTTATTGGCTTTGAAAATTTCGGTAATAAAGAATGGAATCGTCACCGGGAAACGTCATTTAATAATGTTTCATCTGGATCATAAGTCTTAAATTTCAACTGCAAAAACGTCCTAAATTGGACAAGACAGCGTCGAAGAAATTCCAATATTGCCAATAAAAAGGGGATTCTTTAAAGATTGAATTGGGTTTTTCTGCTTATTCAGTTAATAAAATAAAAAAGAATTTGTTTAAACAATGAGCTATTGCCTTCCTTTCGGCTTCTTTTCCATTTAACTTAGGATTTAACTAATCGAGTAGAAAATACGGTTTAAAGAGGGAAACATTTAATTCCCGAAGAAAACTGATATTATTCACTTTACAGCCCCAGTTGGAATTGAATTTGTGCCTTAGAGGTGTTTTTGCATACTTTAATGCAAACCTATTTTTCACGTTTCAGCATGTAGTTCTTCAAAGTATTTTGATAATGGTTTCTAGCTCACACCTAAGCTTTTGGAATACCCATTCTTTGAAAAGATACAATTATAATTTAAAAACAAATATGTATACAACTTATTTAAGACTTCCCTGTTGGCATTTATCTTGGATGTGCAACAAAAGCAGTGTTGTAAAATTAATTATTCATTTTAGAGTTTCAAATTTTATAAAGGCCATTTTGATGGCATGAAAAAAATTTTATTTATCCTGATTAAATTATGCTCCCGAGCGCATTGCTTTTTATTTCCATTGTAATCGGACAAATTTATTATCCAGATCATTTAAGGTAATTAAATTTATATTTAAGAGAAATAAAATAAAGATTTCCAGGTAATACCCACGTCCCTTGTTTTTGCATATGATGTCTGGCATAAATACATATTTTTTACCTCACGGGTTGGATAGAGGTTAAGGTGAACAGTTAGAAATTTTTATGAAAAGAAATAATTGCTGCTCGTGAACCAGAGTGGTAAATAAGTATAAGATGTCGATATTTTGAAGAAGCATCTAAAGTTTTGTGGGAATGGGTGAGTAAAAAGCAGTTGTAAGAAAGGCGACGGGGTTGGTTGAGAAATCGAAAAGCCCGTATCTATCGCTCCCATGCCCCGGGATAAAGGGTCAACCTAAACTCTTAAAAGGGCATTACTTTCTAAATGAATTATTCAAATGCTTAGAAACTCAACTTTAACCTATCAAATCCCGCGGATCATCCGGGTCAGAAACAAGTGTGCCAACATGCAAAAAGATTCGCAAAATAAAGAAGACTTGTGAAATATTCATCTCTAAAAGTCATTCTCCACTCCCATTTTCGTTATGTAAAAAAAGCATTCCAGTTGCACGGAATGTTTGAAGGAGATGATAAACAAATGTTTTCACTCGCGCTGAGAACGTTTCCTATGCATTCTGTGCTATCTCATACGTAACCTAATTCGCTCTTTCGATTGTCTCTTAAAAAAGAAATAAAAAAAATAAAAAAAAAAACAAATCTGCGGCTGAGGTATCTCTGGTTGACTTGGGAAATTAAAAGCGACCACCAGAAGGATGGGATCGAAGACTAACGAATCACATGCCATTAACGTGATTTAACCTAAAATATAAAAATTTTTAGTAATACCCGAGGCAATTAACAATGGACGTTAATTAATTATACATTTATAATCGATTGTCATTTAGAAAGTCAATTTTCGTGGACGCGGTGCCTTCGCTTCGTCCTTTTAGCTAGTTGTCCGTGATGGAAAACCCAATTTACATCTTTCCGGATAAATCGTGAAACGTCTTAAAAAATTGGGCACAGCTTTGTTTCGGGTTAAGCTGAAGCATATATATCCCGCGTTTTAAACTCCTCTTTTGCACCTAAGAATACGCCATACACTCGTCCCGTTTGAAAATTTTTATATTAATGATGGTACGTATTTTAAATGATGATATTTTAATCGGTGTGGGGGTCAAACCTTAGTGCAAGAAAATAAAAAGAAGTCATGGCTAAATGTTAAAAAAAAAAAAAAAAAAAAAAAAATTTCGAGACGGACATTTTTAAACGCGAAAGATATAATATTATTCGCATTTGCGCCTTATCATCCTGTTCATTGTTAACCGTATGGAAAATTGTGGCCGAGGCATTTTCCAATTGATCCGCAATCTAATCTTACTGCATTGTAATTAGCACTGAGGAAACATTTTAAAATCGTTATTTATGAAAGAATTAAATTTTGTAACGCGAAACCGGAAGCGAGATACATCCGAAACTCCTCCTTCCGGGGAGAAGCGGATGAAACGAAACGTCGAAGTCGTTTCGAAAAATTTGCTTAAGGTTCAATGAGGTTTAACTTACTGGCAAAGGAAATATCCGCCAGGTATCTCCATTGCCGATCAGGTATTTCAGACTTTTTCTTTTTTTTTTTTTTCCTCGAGCTTGCCATCAATTAAATGTAGGGATTTTCTCATTTAATTTTGGTCGATCGAGCCGTATGATATTTTAATTTTTGATGCAACACTTGGAAAGATTTCCCCGGGCCGATAGATTGGGTTTCATCCGTGCTCGAAACGTTCGGTATGTTAACTAATATGCACTTATTTCTTGAGGGCAAATGGAGTTTTCCAGCATGGTCCTTGGCCATAACCGTTCATGCTTCTTTAACTCTGCTATTTTATTTTATTTTTTTTTTCAATTTATTTGTGCAATTGTAATATTATTTTGCTGATTAATCGTGAAAAAATTAATGTTATTTATTATTGAGGTAAATAAATAAGTTAAAGAAATTGCTTTTCGTTAACACTGTGAGTGTTTTAACCATCATTTTTCAGAAAATTCGTGGTTAATAGAAAAGTAATAAATGTTGAAAATTTTTCACCAGTGTAATGCTACTTGATGCTATCGGTGTAAAAGTAGTGTTAATCACCTGAATCTCTATATATTTTAAAGTCCAAAATTCTTTTTTTTTTCTTTTCTAGAAGAAAAGCGATATTTTTATTGTTATAAATACGTTCATAACTTTTTAAAGAAAACTTTTAAAATTGTTTTATGAGAAGAAATAATTTTTAATTCTGGTTTATCTGCGATTGTTTTTTGCTTCAATCGATAGTTTGATATTTTGTCGAGTGTCATACATACACTATACACATATGTATATATAATGTTTCAGTGGATTTAGTAGTAGATTTTATTTATCCACATTTCATTTCGTCGAAAGCCAAATATGTATAGACTTTTTTCATTCATGTCCAAAAATTTTTATATATTTTTAATTTCCGTATTTTCAAACGCTGCGTTTTATGCAGAAAAATAAAGATGGATCTTGAATATATGAAGTGCGCACGCACAGATAGGTTATTACGGTTTTAAAAGCTTACGTTTTTAATATAGTTATTTCGTGGAATATTTGTATCACTTACAATTTAGAACTTTTTATGACATTCAGATGCGATGAAATTTTAATAGAAGCAGCACCGAGAGATTCTGTTGTTTTTTCATTAAATTGCCGTAGAATTTGCATTTCTGAAATTATTAGCAGTGATAAATTTTTAATGAGACTTATTCTTGCAAAAAAATTGTCGCCTACAAAATAAAATTAAAAAAAAACAAATCTTTTTCGCCCATTCGAAGAATCTTTGGATTTTTATCAGACACTTGAAATTTCACAGAGTAATAAAACAATTTACCTTAGCAAGTTCACTAATGAGCATTTCTCTTCAGACCGTATTTTAACTGTGTACCTAACAAGGTGACTTCCCTTGATTCCCTCATCCGTATGACACTTATATATCAAAAGTAAATTGTAAGTTAATTTATAAATATTGTTTTTATTAGAAGCAATTATGAAAACTTCAAGGAGTCAGTAAATAGCGGAGCTGAAATATAATGTTGGTTTTCTAACATTTTGCAGTTATTGTCAAAATTCTTTTTTTATTTTTTTAATCTTTCGATGGAAAATTGAATTTTGGAACATGTTAACATAGTCATGGATGATATGTGATAAAATAAAATGATTAAGCGCCAGGACCGTATTCTTTAAATTTCTTTCGCTTATATATATATATACTCAGTGTTATATATCATCATATATATATATATGATGATTGTAATCAACGTTTTCGTTTTTGTGGGAACCCTTCTCAAAATAAACTTCCCTGATGCATGATGCAAAAATTTACTTTTTTTATATTTTTCATCACATTTTTTTTTCTCTCCAAATCCAGCCAAAAGTATACTGCTTAATACATATATTTGTTTATTCTGGTAATCGAATACACCACTTTATTGTGTATATGTTTTTCGTTTTGCAACCGACTGTCTACAATGCGTGATTAATTGTCGAGATTCTTCCCCTTTGCGAACACTAATTGCCTAATGTCATAAATGAGAGGATTTGCAGAAATAATTAATTCGAAGGAATAGGGTAATTATCAATTTAATAATATAGGTATTATTAGTTATTTATAATAATTATAAATTTACTTATGCAGGCACTAATGAAAGTACGGTGAGAAAAATTTCGGAAAGGGAAACGGGCGAAATTTTGTGTGGCGGCGGCGGTGGTGGATCGGCGAAAACTTGTAAAGATTTTTGGATAATGTCGAAAGAACCAAAGCTAAATTTAATGCCGGAACAAATGTTTTATTCAATTTTAGCTCCATGCCGTTTTGATGGGATTTGTCATGAAGTACATAAACTTAAACTATACTGTAACATCCATCATCCTTTTTGAATTATGCATAAAGGAACGTATCCGAAAAGGAACCCTTATTTGCACAGACAGGCGATTGAAAATTTTATTGCGAGGAGCACTTTTATATAAAATCTAAATTATTCAGCAGCCAGAAAAGGATGATTAGCGGTACGTTTTGTGATTTATAATTTTTTCAGTAAGATAAGAGACAGGGAATAAAAGGGATCACTTGATGATGGTGAATTATAACGAATCAAAAAAATATTTTGAGAATGATATATAATGGGGGACGTAAATAAAAAGTACGATTTCCATCTCGTGACGGGGGGAAAAATGCATGAATGGGACACTTTTTCCAGCGTCTCTCTCTAATGACTGCCAAAGATTGTAAATATAAAAGGTGATACAGTTTTCGGCGGTTGGCGAAAATTTATTTATAAAATGATTTTTAATTATTTGTGCATTTTCTGTTGGAGAAACAAAATTGCTTTTGCACCTTAAGGAAGTAAAAACAAAAAACACGTTTCTTCGGGTTTTTTTTTGTGTTGCCCTGAAAGGAAAAAAACTTTCGAGGCGTTGTAAAAGCAAAATAACTCAATTGCCACTTTACAAGATGCGCATACCTTTTTGAAAAAAAAAAAAAACCCGAGCTTTCCCCGGAATGAAATCTAATTTCTCGCGAGACAATGCAAAGGAGAATTGCTGGATGGGTGATTTTTGGATGGAGGAAAGCATCTTAAAAAAATGTTAGGATAAAAGTTTTTTTTTTTTTTTTTTAATTTTCCATTGGAGGCAGATCAAAATCCAAAGTCAAAGAGAAAACTTTTAACTTTGCTTTATCCCTTCTCTCCTGTTTACAAAACAAGTTCTTCCAACTTAAGATGAGTTATAAATGAGTTTAAGAAGTTGGTATAATTACTTCTTAGATTAGAGGTTAAAATTTGTTCTGGAGACCCACCACTTACCAGCACGCTAAGAGAGCAACTTGCCGAAATCGTAGCTTTGACTCAAAAAAAAAAAATTAAATCCGATCAGATTCGCATTTATCATATTCAGATCATATTAATTTGACGTTTTGCTATGTGAGGAAAATAAAAATTTATTTTTTAAAATGCAATTTCTCTTACATTTATCTTTTAACACGATTTCAGATATTTCGTAGCGTGTCTAAAACCCCTAAAATCAGTTCTTTCATTATCACCTGTAATGTTGTTGGTACTAAATCTGGCACAGTCACATTACCAAAAATTATAATCCATTTTGTGATTTTTATCATATTTCGTGGGGGGGAAACAGAATTTTATTTTAATGTTTTCAATATTGTTCGGCTATAACGAAGAGATTGAGAAATCATTTCGTTGTCACATAGTTGGACGCCTGACTCAAGGATGTTTACTTATAGTAGGGAATACTAACAAAGTCTCGTTGATTTAAAAGCTTGAACATTTTTCTTAATGGGAAAAGGTTTTTAATTTTAACACACAACCAACTACATGTGTAAAAAGTACGGACACCTTTTTGTGTGACTCGATTTCGACTTGCCCATCATTTATCATGATGCTATTTTCAATCGATTGTTTCGCACTGGTTAAATGAATTCCAATAATGTGACATAATATGATAACATTAATTTTTTTTTTTTTTTTTTTTGAATATTTTAGGTAAGTACAGTCTGTTTCGCAACGTGACTCGATCTCCGACACATCGCGGGCGAAACCGTAAGTAAGATTCGCAGACCAGCGTTCGATCCTTAGCGGAAAAGGATCGAGCTCCGCTGATGGATTTTTATTTTCCCTTACTTTTTCTTCCATCATAAAAAGCTATAGGTCAGAGAAAGCAATAATTACGTTGCCCGCATTGTTATTAGTGCCAACGTCATGTCTTTTACCTCGTGCTTTCTCTCACATGGGCGTTCAACTGTCGCTTCCTGACCGATGCACGCGGATTTTTTTCCTTTTCTTCGCCTCGTTTTTCTTAATTGTACCTTTCTTTGCTTTTTTTCCATCCGAGGAACGAAATTTTTTCAATCGGGCGATTTGTCTTACGGAGCCACTCGGCTCATCGAAAAGTCAGCGAGTCCCTTTGATTAAAGCGGACGCGTCCGCCGGGGAGCTTTTCCACGGAAACGAAATCGAATAATCGGAAATAAAAGTAATTATTGGCAACCCTAAGTTTTTTTTCCTGTCGAACCTAATCGAACTGCGGATTTCCATTTGAAATGGATTTCTATGCATAAATGATTTTCTTCATATAATTGATTAATGACTAAGCTTTCCCGATTTTTTTTTAAAGACTTAATAAATTGCGCGGATCTGCGTTTGAAAAAAAGAAAAAGCTGAGGAAGGGAAATTTCGGCTTCGACAACTGAACTAAATAGAAAAATGAGGGGAAAGTGAAGAGGATATCGGGAGAATTGCGAAAGAAAAAGGGAAATTCAAGGGTAATTTGAATTCTGAAAAATATTTTCAATTATTCGATTGCGGCGGATGACGCGTTATTTGCAGGATTGGAAAGCTGAGGAAATGATTGCACGTATCATAATTCTTTCGTCTGCACATCCACGTTTCGTTTTTTAATATCGATAAAAGTCGAAATACATACGGTTCAGGCAAATTAATGGGTTGTAATCGTCCGAAAGATTCAGTGAAGCTATGGAAACGAAGAGGTGTGATGGGAGTGGAAATTTATAACCGCTAAGTTTCGATATAGGACTAATGATGAATTTAATAATGAAAGGGAAACAAAGCATGAATAGATTGATAAAAACTCTTAAAGCATATTCGGTCATCGACAAAACTCAAATTTAAAGAATTATAACTAGATTAATCTTGTTCTAGAGCCAATATGGCATTAATTTAGTTCATACCATTTCCTCTAAACCAATGATTTGGTAGAAAATAAAAATCTATTTATCCATATTATATTTAACATTATTCCCGGTTATTACGGTTTATATTTTATCAAAATTTATCGATTCAGTTTCATTTTGTAAGATTTACAATGTAAAACAAATTAATTTATTGGCATTGCTGCTATTACATTTCTTGCAAATAAATGGGTTTAGTAGTGCTATTTATTAGATTTGCTATTGTTTTTATCTTTAAAAGAGAGTTCTTCAATTTAAGCTTGTTTTTCATTTTGATTTATTTAAAAATAAAAAATAAAGCAGGCAATATCACCCGTTGAATTTTCCATAATTAAGGAATATCTTTCGTATTTTTCTCGTGAACCATTTATTACGTTTTTTCTATTGTTCATAGGAATTATAACTAATGCAAACAAAAGATGTTTGTTGAATCAGATTCTGCACTGATGAAAACAATTGCGGAAAATTAAAACTTGGTAGTTCTTGGTAGTTGTTATTGGCTGCAATCACTAACGATAAAACTCTCTAGACAGTTTCAATTTTATCTTTTCAGTCTAACATTGTTTTTTTTACCGTTGGTATGTGTGTATTGCTGATTATGAAATTTTATATTTTATCAATACAGAAGTTTTTCTATCCAAAAGATATTGATTTTCTCCGCAGGTCTGACACAGCGTTTAAAATTTATTCCTTTTTTTCTATCACATATATCTCTTCCTCTTTATAGTAAATTTAAACTTCTTCGTGAAAGGTTGCTCTCCATTCATGTCAACAAAAAGGATTGGAGGCGAAAATAAACGTTCTTATAAACTTTTAAAAAGCATTTATACATTTCAAAAGTTTGATAGAGATAAAATTTGGAAATCATTGTTCCTATATAATTTAGCTGCAAATTAATTTATATTTCCTTTAAAAATCGATCTACAGCAATTGTTTCATTAGTATATCTCAATTCCGTTTGATTACATTTTTAATCTGAAAAAGTAAAATAAAAACAGGCCTTTATTATTATATATCCGTGTACCTACGTGAACTGTGATATTTTATTTATTATATATATATATATTGTTATTATATTTTTATATTGCACGATTATGAAAAATCGTGCAAAATGTTATTTGTTAAATTTACAAATTTATGCTCTTTTTGCGCTTTCTTTAAACGAATAAAGTTAAAAAAAAACAGATCTCTGATACATAATAAATTCTTCTCCAAGAAAGTTTTTCTCTTCAAAGTCACTTTGATTTGTTTTAAAAGTTACTTTCTTCAATGTGGAAACGTGACCGAGTGCTTTATTGGAAACTAAGTCTTATAACCGATATCGGCGTCGTTACATCTTTTTTTCATCAGCACTGTTCCATTTTAAATGATTCTGTACTTTATCTCATTAAGGAACCTTTCTGGATTTTTTTTTTTTTTCCATAAAACTTTTCATGGCATATGAGAAGTAATGAAGCATGATGGCTGTACGAGATACATTTAAAACGATCTGCGGCTCTCTTTCGTATTAGTGTTATAAATGCTTTATAACTCTTACAAAAAGATAAGTTTGACTAAATTTAACTGAGATTTTAAACAATAAAAGTTAAGAGAAGAGGGAAAACGGAGAAAGAAGGAGATTTTCTTTTAAGCCAACGAGCTTTTTTTTAACTTTACATTCTCCGGAAAATTTCATTCAAAAAAATCTGCGTTGCTTAAGAATTCAGGAGAATATTCCACAATTTTAAGAAAGCGCTAATGCAATCACGTTATTATATAAATTGTTATTTATTTCGTTTGGTATTTAAAGAACTTTCGCGGTTTACTCATCGTGATCCACCCGATCATGTAAATTTGACTGAAGAAAATCCTTTTTCAAAATTTTACTCGTTTTTATATTGTTGTCGTTAAACATTCACACTTGTTGAAACAGGTAATTTTTGATTTGGGAACTGACTTCGCGATTTTCAACATAAGCTTTTCTTTCTATTGACAGATTGCGCACGTTATATTGAAATGAGCATTGCATTTTGCGAAAAATATTCCGAAGAAAATTTATATTTATGGTGACGGCTGCGTCTCCTTGTGCGTTAGTACTTGAAGAAAAATAAAGTTTTCATAATTTGTTTTTAAGCGCGGAATTATTTCTACGGATGCCTTTTTTTATTTGAGGTACTTATCGAAGAGAACATTTTTTTTTATATATATTATCCAACGGTTAATAAGTTTTTGATTAATTAAAAAAAAAATTGAAAAATTTAGTTGTGAAATAATCGTCATTATCATAAGGAGCCACTTTTTCCACCGTTCTCAATTACGGGGAAAATTTCACTTCAGCATCTTTTGCTGCTTCTCTGTCCTGCGCCGTTCGTCCCCATTTTTTCTCATTTAATTTTTGGCGTCATCCGCCCCTGATCCCTTCATTCTTTTTAAATACGATTCCCATTACCTTTTTCGCGCATCACTCGCCTCCTTTTTTAGCCAGATTTCCTTCCAGTTTCCGATTCAGCTTTTTAAGCTTTTTCATTTCTTGTCGATTATTCGAATTTTCTTTCCGAATCCATTTCGATCCGTTTCTTTTGCTCCAGCTTTATGCCGAGCACGCCAAACTCCGTGGACCTTTATGCAATCTCATTATACGTAATTTCGAGTTAGCTAAGTTTAAGGTGAAAACCCCCCCCCCCCCCTTAAATTACGCTTATGAAGTATTTCGTATAGTTTCCACCGCGTTGGGGCAAGAGCTCTCATCATTCGGGTGATGGATGCCATTGCGTCTTGCAGTAACTCACGACTTCACCGAGGAAGAGTCGAGCTTAAAATTCCTTTGAAACTGAGTTTTCCGAATCTTTACGGATTTTCGTTTTATCTTTCGGTTCAATGATCTGCTCCTCATTTTTCGGATTGGCTTTCTGGAAATTCGTCTTTTCGACAGAAAACATTTATAATTGAGACTCCCTTCGGGTGAATCAAGTTTCAACTTTTTTTTTTTTTTTTTCTTTTCCTCTCCTCCCGTTCATCTTGTCTCGACCTGATGCCTTTCGGACACTCTAACTAGTCTTCTGCTCCGAATGCGACTTAAATAAAACTTTAACCGCAAAGATATTTACCTTTCTTTTTTGAATTTATTGAAATCACTGAGACATAAAATCTTCATTAATGTATTTTAACGACACCTTAATTAGTGTTAATGACATTAATTTTTTCCTTTATTAGATTTAAAATGTTTCGCAATTTTATCTATCGTCCTGTAACGTTCGTGATGTATTATGATATTAAATTCTCAAATTAAAGAGCGAGCAAAATTATTTCAAACGAAAGTTTGAAAATTTACAAAATTACAGTTACGAATTAACCATATGTTTTTTGCATTTATAATAATCTCAGTGAATGTTTATGAACTTTTCCTTACCTTTATAACATTCCTCAATTTTTTCTTTTGAGTGTCAGGTATTATCATATGTATTTTTGAAATAGAAGTTCATTATCTCCTCTTTAATTCGATGTGAGGTAATATATTTAGGCGAATTTTTTATTGTTGTATAGAATTTGACCCTTTAAGTAACGAGTATTTTCATAAGTGGTTCATTCTTTCTTTTTTTTTTCTCCGATCCGTTGTCGAAGTTATAGAACCGATGATTCAATATAAATCTACTTTTTTTTCCTCATTTGTAGATAAGGTAATTGTAAATGTCTGGAGCAGCTTTTTTGTGCCGAATCGCCTTCCATTCATTCGCGTCTTCTGATAATAATAGAATGAGAAAAAGCCATTTGATGCCACATTTTGATTAATGACCTTCCAAGAAATCACATTAAAAATCAGCAAACTTAATGTATCTCAAATGAATGATGCCATTTAATTCTTGTATATGGTTTTGCACGATAAGCAAAGATTCTTCACTTCGCTACCAACACAAGATGCTCTCATAAGTTTTTCTTTAATAACAATTCCGCAGTGTACTTTAAAGATTTTTTTTGCTGGACAAATGTTTGGGCCCTGGCTTCAACAGAAAAAAGAAAACTGTTTTTAGAACCTAAAACCTTTTCCTTGCGCCAAATGTCACTTACTTACACCTCATTTTATTACTTTGGTTTGGGTTCGTTAAAACTTTATCGCAATTCCTCTGCTCCTATCATTTCTTTGTTCTTCAGCAAAATAATAAAATTCCTTTTATTGGTAGGAGAAACTCACTCCGACGGAAGATGTAAAAAAAATCTATTTTCTTTTCTAAAGGTTCATCCTCTCTTTTTCTTTTTATTGATTTACCTTTTTCGTACTCTCCTTCACCATTTGCATTTTTTTCCAACCTTTTTGTACCAGGTTCGATGTATATATCACAGCAGTGCTTTTTTCGGTGAAAGATGGAACATTTCCTATACAGCATTTTTCTCGGTTCACACTTGAATGATAAATGAAATTTTGGGAATTATAAATATATATTACGATATTTTTATTTTTATGTTTTATGCTCCTTATGATACTCATGAAGTTATTTTTCTTCTCCCTGAAATTGCTTGTTTTTAATTTATGTTTCCTACATAAATTTCGATTTTGGATGCTTCAAAATGTTAAACTGATTAAGTTTAATGCTGAAAATCTTTAAAATTGTAGGAATATTATTCCATTTTGCTATCATAAGCTTCATAAGATGAGATTTTCTAGGATTCAGAATTGTCAAGAAGTTGGGATGCTTAAATCATGTTCATGCCCTGCATACCGAAAAGCACATATATCAATGCATCATTAGCATAGATATTGCATCATGAAACTCTTCGTTTCAAGATTTATATATATATATATATTTATATACATTTTATATTTCTTAAACTAAATGAATTACTCTGACTCAAGTATATTACATTACTAATTTATAAGTTTATATCATAAATGAGCTGGTGGAATTAGTTCGTTAACCAAACGCTTCCGTTGGAATTCAGTTATATTTTGCAACTTTTTTAAGTGGAATATTCAATGAAGCAAAATGCATCTTTTGATGGAAGTTGTGCAGAAAGTAGTTTGATGGGAGTGATGGCCGAAAGAATAATCTGAACTCTTTAGGGTCATTCGAGGTCAGGTTGTATTATAAAAGCGCAGTCATCACTTCTCCGGTACCGTAGTCAGTAATATGAATTTTTTTTAAAAGTGAAAAATCTAAAAAAATTCCTACACACGAATAAAGATTCCTACAATATCGATTTATCACATATTATCGCTGATTTCATTTCTAACATCAATCCAACGGGCGAATATCTACGAGATGCAACATTTAAAAATGCTTATACATATACATTTTGTGGAACATTTATACTTTTGTAAAATTTCTACTCTACCATTGTGCTCATCCCTTTGTAAGAATGACAGAATTCTAATGACTGATTATATGTTATATGATGTATTATGTTATCTGATTATTATACATATTGTATTTATATACATATATTATACATCTATTATATATATATAAAACTTAAATATATATTATATTTATACTATATTTAATACAATGAAATATTTTTATTTTATTGTCGCTTCTGAATCTGATTTATTTTTCTTAATGTTATCGTTATTTAATTTAATACTTCTCATAATTTTATTTCTCGTTTACATCGTTATATGCTACTTTTCTGTGGCAAATGTGGCATTAACACTGAAATTTTCTTGTAATTTAAATTCACACTTAAAAGCTGAATGTGATTTACAGCCGCTGCCCTCTATATTAATCTTATTTTTCTTTCCACTATCGCAATATGTAGCATAATCCTTAAACAGCTTTACTTTCAAATCTTATATTTTGACAGTAATTTTTGACAAACATTTCCTTTTTTAAACTTATATATTACTCAGTAACATACAAAAACAAAACCCATCAGTGCAAACTTTCAATATGTAGGAATTTTGTCGTAGTTACTTTTTTATTTCCTCGCCCCGTTAGGTAGATGGTGAAATAACCCCCGGAATTTCTTTTAAAACTCCCGTTGAATCGGAAGTCATTTCGCGGATTTATTATATCCGATCCTTAATCAATCTTGACAGATTATAATTCTGTTCTTACAGAAGATCGTGAAGCGGTAAAAAAATGAACGACACGGGACAAAATGCCATTTGTAACATCATTTGAAGGATCTGCAAAAAGTAAAAAAAAGGAAAGTTGGGACAGGGTTTAATGGTACTTTTTTTGTGGAGAGGAAACCTCCGGGAGCCCTTGCGATGACTGAGGTCCCACGGGTAGTGTCGGAGTTGAACCGACTAAACCCCCCCCCCCCCCCCCCCCGGTGGAACATCTTCGCGGCTCTTACGAACTCCGGCCTGGACTTCCTTACGGACTTCTATCCGGTCCGGAGCATGAGGTTTAATGGTACCTGGATTAAACTATTATTTGGCTTTACATATGGTTTGGTGTATCTGCAGAATTTTATTATATCAATAGGCCAACGAACTCGGATTAGATTTTTAAGTAGGTAGTATGGCACGAAGCCTGAGTTTTACGGATAATAAGCAATAAAAACGCAATTGTGGTCTTGCTAAGTGTGCATTTCCATTTGTGTTAAGCACTTTTTATAACAGTAAATGAAAAAATTTTATTATCCATTCGACGTATTTCATGCAGCGGTATAGATTTTGCTATAAGTTGCTGCCATGAAAAAAAAAATCTTTATCCTTTTAAATTTTTCTGCGTATGTGTTTTAATAATGAAGAGACATATGCGTAGGTTTAACATTCAGAATTTTTTTGATTGCGTCTTTTTTGAACGGA
Source organism: Ricinus marginatus (assembly GCA_028565995.1). Lineage (NCBI taxonomy): Eukaryota > Metazoa > Arthropoda > Insecta > Psocodea > Ricinidae > Ricinus > Ricinus marginatus. The sequence continues at coordinate 5,535 of JAOWBB010014996.1, read as the reverse complement.
AAATCCGTTAACATTATCCTAGAAGATGGCGACCGTATGAGAAGAATTGCAAAAAAGTTCTCTTATTTGTGTGACCATATTCATATGATGATGAGAAAAAAGGTAAATATCGCAGACGTGACTTTCCGAATGACTACTCATTGTAAACACTTGAGACAACCGCCATATTTTTGTTTGGGTAATCACCATAAGTATAGGTTTAATGTAGGTTTACGTCCCACAATTATTATCTGTGGTTTTTCGCTACGTTAATTGCTATAGAATTGCATATCCACGTGGGTAACATGAAACTTTATGCAATTTATATTGCCCTTCTTAAATACAATTTGAAATATTATTCTGGAAGGTAGCCATTGATACTTTTCAAAGGTGTAGTGTATATATATATTTCCGAATAATACGTTATTTTTTTTGTATAAATTTAAAAAATTCTCGATTTTTTTTCCTAAAGGAATTATAACTAATTTAATTAAAACAAAACAAACTTATCGTTTTAAAGGTACCTTATATATCAATTAATTGAAAAACATGAAATTATCATATTTGGATTGCTTTTTACGGAAATATATGTATCATTCATAGATCATGTATTTTTCATTATTCAACTGTCAAATTGTGACGAATAATTTATGTACCATAATTGTATTATATAATAAAATTATAAATATATCAAATTTGATATTTAAAAAAATTTTTTACAATCACACTGTTCGTCGTTTAGGCATTTGATATTTGAATAACATTTATATAAATTTCGAAAATAGTTTGATGCAAGCGACAATATCATTAAAATGGGAGAAAAGCAGCGCATGATAAATCAAACTTTTCTTTGATTGCGCTTTGTTTTTTATTTTGCATTCCGCATATTTCATTAGGCTACAGAAAAATGTTGCTCGTTCCTGTCCCCTCAGGTCTCCCCAAGAATTTCTATCAAGTTTCGGGATTTTTAAAATATTTACAGGATTTGTGCTGCAAGTTTCTTTACCTGTTTGCTAATCCAATTCTCAGGGATCAATCCAAATTTCCGTATGGTGCTGACAGGTTTTCGTATTTGCATTTCCACTCAGCTCCATGCAAAAGGGCACTTACTGAAGGCACATAAGCTGTCAGGGAAGAGGTAGGAAAATGAGGAAAGTTATCGCTTACGGTATCAGAAGATTCTCGTTTTTTTCCCTTCCATTCGATATCATCTAGTAGGAGATGAAGAAATATAAATTTATGTTCTTACATTTTCAATTTATATTCGAGCTTTATAACATCGATTTTGACACTTTTTCGTAAGCCCAGTTATTTTTTCATTGGGATTTTGCCGAAGGCGACAAAAATTGAAAGAATTTTTTTTTCTTTTTAAAGAAAGTTCTGTTATTAGCAGAAAATAATAGTAATAATAATATTAAAAAAAATTTTTTATCGTTGGGTGAAATTGGAGGGTACGAAATTGCGATATCATAAATTGTTATTTGAAATATTTATCTTTTTTTCAAAATTGAAAATTGCATCAAATCATGGCAGAAGAAAACAATATCGAAGAGTCAGTAATTTTGATTTCTAAATCAAATTTTCTTATTTTTAAAAGCTTCATTCTTTACGTTACCCGTTTTATACATTCACAAAAGCAAGCCACCCGAAGCAATATTAGTCTCCGTCTGTAGCAAAAATAAACAATCTTGCGCATTAAGCTTAATGTTATTAAGATTTTCTCATTAACATCTCCTCGAATGCTTTATAACGATAAAAGCAATATTCCATTAATCAGTGAATCCCAATCTCTTGCTTTGGGCGGTTGCCCAACCGCAAATCCAACGCATTTGAAATTGTTTTTTCGACAAATTAGAATTAATGAAACACTTTGTCAGCGTTGAAGGTTCATGAATAAGGTTAGTCTTTGGTTCTGATTTTTTGGCCCATTGACCGACTCTTAAAAACGTAGAAAATATTGTCGGAAAATTTTTTTTTTTTTAGAAGATTGGTCCTCGAACTATGCCGGAGGCAGAAAATCTCATAAACTAAGATACCATTTTATTATTAAAGAAAGCTGTGTTCCAACTAAACTGAATCGATAGCAGTACATGAGCGTCTATGATATTGTGTGGCTATTAATGCTGGCGTTGTGAAAATGTTGTTAATTAAATTTCACATATTTATGAAATTTAATTAATAAGCTTTAATATTAAATTTCAAATATGTGAAATTTATTTATTGCTGAGAAGAGCAAATTACACTGCCAGAAAACTTTCGATTTCATCAAGGGATCAAGATTTTCACTCTTCTCGCGGCAGCCATCCATTAAGTTATACATTCCCACATCTTGCAACGAGTTTGAAAATTTCTATTTTCCGCCATTACCTGGAGAATCCAGTGTCTAATTGTTTCCGGAAATTTTTCAAACCCTTTATTTCCGGTTCAAAAACCAGCAAGGAGCGAAATACTTCTGCCGGTCTTAAAAAGTGATGAACGATGGCGTTTCATGTTTCTTAGCTTGACCGTAATTCCCAAATAAAAGAAAGCATTAAAAGGAAAGGGAAAAGGATTTTGTTCGAAAAAAAATTTTTTTTTTCCAGAAGAAATGTACAAATTCCTCTCCCTTTTCTCATCTTGTTTTCCGCTTCTTTTCGCCCGTCTTTGTTTATTTTGTAAACGATTCTTCCACTTCATTTTGCAATCAATTGTTGCAATTTTTCACATCCTCGCGAAGAAACATCCAAATTTAAATAATAAATTCAATTACCGTATTTAACGCCACATAAATCGTAATTTAGCCCAATTTAATTGATTCATTCCGAAACGTGGCTCTACCGGTTTTTCACGGCCACCAATTAATGTGTCCCGAAGCAATTTTGTCCTTTTTTTCGTCTTGCCCGTCAGTCTGTCATGCGAATACTTTCGGTCATCTCCTTTCTTCTGCTGCACCGTTGCTAGCTCCGTCGAATATTCGGTTCCTTCTGACCCGAATTTCCGAGTTTTGTATGGCGAGATGTTGGCAGCGCTGCACGCACACACTCACGAGTTCGAAATTCTGAATTGCCAGCGGACCATTGCACCGGGATTCGATGCAGTTTTTATTGATGAGCCCTCTCGATAAAATCTTTGCCAAAATAATTACGTGGCAAACATACAACTTGAGTTTGATTAATAATCTAATCTGGGGAAACTAAGAAGATGAAAATAAAGAACAGTCATTAATTTCAAATAAAATTAACTTCCATTTTAGACTTTTCAATGCGGTCATAAATTCATTAGCAGAGATTATATTCGTGGAACTAATGAAGATTCATTTTTTGATAGAATTATTTTAAACATATAAATTCAGAAGGAAATGTATAATGCACGAAAATTTTTATATTATAGGGCTAATGTTCATTTCGAGGCAGAAACTTCAGACATGGGTTCCTGAGAATTTAATCCCGTTTTTTAAACCAAAAAAAAGAAAGAAGTTTAGAAGTGATTTATTAAATTCCCGGCATTTCATAGCTGACAGCAATTCTCATTCCGAATGAGGCACTGAAATGAATGTTATTTAGCTTATTCAAAAGCTTCCTTAACCAATTTAGTTAAATTGATGGATGTGAAAATAATTATTCATATAATAAAAAGCATAATGAGATTTTTTAAGTAAAATCATATCATTAATTCTATAATTTCCAGCTATATATATTTCGTCCAGAATTCCATTTTTGTAGAGTATTTGATGTTTCCAGGTCCCAAAAGTGGTCGCCTATTTTTGATTTTTTCCTCGCCCTTTATCATATCCTTCAAGATATTTGCTTACATTATATTACACATTTAGAGAGAAAATAGGTTATTGTTCCTTTTTTCTTCTCCCGCTATTTATTCGAAAAAAGGAGATGAGAAAATGTTTAACTCTTCTATTGACAGCGGTTTCGCCTTAACGTCAGTACAAAATTTTTTAACACGTTTCAGGGCAAAAGCGAGACATTGTGAACTCGAAAGAACTCATATGGCGACCAATTTTAGTTTTGGCATAAATTATCGGAGGAAAAATTCCCCTTATGTAGATGTATACATTTATATATTGTACAGCATGAAAATGATCCCCTGTGTAACATCGAACATGCGAAATAAATAAGGGATCACCACGTGTATGCACCGTGAAACAGACAGGGAAATTCCTTTAAGTGTATTTTAATTGTCCTTTCGGACAATTAAAAACTGTCCAAGTTTTCAATATAACTTTGAGCAGATTAACCTCCCTCTAAGGGATTGCACGGTTTTAAGTTTTATTTTCATATTTTAAAATTAAAGTATTAATTATTATTTTAATTTAAATTATTTAAAGAAACATCAAAAATCTTCACATATTATAAACCGAATTTAATAATTAGCCTTCTACTGAGATCAGGACGAAATTAACTGCCGTCTGCACTTTGAATAATTTTATTAACTTAAATTTTCCCCATGCCGAAATAAGCAAAATTCACATTAGGCTGAAGTCTGTTTAATAATCTATTTTTATTTAGAGAAATTTTTGAATAAAATACGAAAGTATGCACATATTTGATTGCATTCCGCGTTTCTGTTTCCCTTACGATAATTTTGCATCCTAAACATTTTTCCTGTACACTTTCATGTCCCCTTGACCATTGAATTGATGCGAAATGCGATATATATTTTCATTTGATGTATTGATCTTAATTTTTTTTCTCATATTTTTTGACTAGTTTAAAACAAAAGTTGGAATTGATGTCGTGTAACCAATTTTTTCGGAATTAATTATAAACTCGTTCTTCTGTTGGAATCTGGTTGAGTTTCGAAAATAAAACAATTTCAATTCTTTTTCTCAAAATGTTCTGAAATTTTTAAAAAATTTTCAGAAGGATAAATACACTTACGGTACGCATGTGTATTCATATTCTTTTTTCCCGGTCTTAGAAAATTTTTTTAGAAAAAAAAATTGGTTAATAGCAAAAATTTAATTTACTTATATGAGAAATTTTCGCCATCCGCGGTTCTAAGTTACAAGGCGAACAATTGTAATAAAATTAAATAGTAAAAAAATTATAAAAATAAAAAATATAGTAAATATAAAAAATTATAAAAATAAATGAAAAAACAATTTACAGTGATAATGATTAATGATGAAGTTGCTCAGGTCGGTGATGAATTGTTAAACTTATTAATTTAGATTATATTTTATCCATTATATTATAGTACGTGCCAAAAACAGGAGACTTTTTCTTTTACTACAAATATACATAACTTTCTATTCATTATTTCGCTACATAAAAATATATTTTCTCAATTTAAAATTAACTAACACCCTACAGAAATCATATAAATTGCATAAAAATCGTTTTTCTACATCTATACGTCATAGGGCAATTACCAAAGGCGAAATTGTTTGGTAAAAATCCAGAATATATTGTAGCAAAACTATCTCACGACGATAATGTGAAATTGATAGTTAAGTTTAAATCCATTTGGAATGGAAAAAAACGATTTCATGGAGATGCTTTCGAAAAACCTTTCTTGTTCAAAGGTTCGAATTCACTTCTTTTTCGGGGGGGGGGGGGGGGG
>JAOWBB010014985.1:0-50370 GCA_028565995.1 Ricinus marginatus | reverse complement strand
GGGGGGGGAGAAAAAAATAAAATAAAATGATTAAGTTTAACTGCGAGACAAATGCTGCAAGTTTATAACGCCAGAATTTAAAGTAGTCAGCCTTGCCAGAAGGCTGCGGTCCAGCATTGGCATTGAATTCATTCTCACGATTTCAGGCGGATAAAGTTTCATGTCACGATTCGTGGGGATTACAAAGCACGCGAGCACTAAATGTGAAAACTTAATAAAAAGAGGTCTAAAACTTCGGAAAACTTTCGTGGAGGCCCCCGCGAGAAATCTGAAAAATAAAACTCGATTCAGGTCTTGCGGAAACTTTTACCCGGTTGGAATCTCTAGAGAAGGAAGAGGACAGTTCGAGCCCGACCGGGTGAACGACGGGAAAATCTCTCCGTTTGCTAAAGGCGAAAGGGGAAAAAGATAAAGCACCGAATTAACGCCGACATCAATGCTGACAGAGCGTAATGTCGACACCCCGGAATAATCGCTTTTCGGATGGAAATTCAAACGCTATTAATGGATTCGATCGCGTATTTCGGGATTTCGATTTGCGTTGGGCCAGCTAATGGCCGTCACAAGTGCAGCGCCTCGACCACGAATCCGAAGCGATGTTAAAAATCTACGACTAAAGTTTTCCCGGGCAGAAAGCATTGTGGATAAATAAATTATATGATAAACAAATCCCCGCATTTGTTAATGTTGCGACCATAAAAAAAAAAAAAAACCGAAAAGGCGGATTGGGTTACCATCGTGGAATAAAAGTTACAAAATTCGACAACTTGGATATTTTCACAGAGGAAATCGAATCACAAATTTTTTTCAGGATGTGTGTATAAAATTATTTTAAAATACACAATTTAAAGTTAAACACAATTAAAATACATAAATTTTTTAATTTTTTAAAGTGATGTGAAAAATCAAAAAGAAAGAAAACAAGATTTCTGCCGTGATGGACAACGAAATTGAAATAGAAAAAAAATTTTTATGTCAGTTCATCGGTTTTCATTTTATGACGGTGACGAAACATTTGAAAACAATAAATTTAATTAAAATCCCTTTGCGTGAGATGTAAAAAGAAAAGAAATTTGATTTCCTTTCCAAACCGGTAAGACTCACGTATTGCCGCTGCTGCAGTTAGCTTTTGGGCTGTGCATCCACCTTTCTTTATGTTCTCATTTTTATCAAAATTTTTATAAGAGCAAGACGGTAAAGAACAGAGATGAGTATAAAAATTTGCAGTACAAATCTTTGTTTTACATTTAGTAAATAATTTTACACACACACACACACATACACACAACATCCATTCTCGTGAAAAAGTTTTACTAATATTTACAAACAGTTTCCCTTAAGTGAAAACAAAGTTATTCATAAGTGATCAAAGTAAGGGTAAAGCGGATGAAACAAAAAAAAAAAATAAAGTACTAGATATGTTTAGAGTCCTTCAGCAAAAGAGAGAAATTAAAACGAAATGAAGCTCTCATAAGGAAAAACCGATTTGATAAATTAACTTCGGCAGTCCATTTCACACCAAAACAAAGTTCTAACAAATAAACCACTAAAAAGAACTTCCACAAAAACGTAATAAATAAAATTGAAAGTTAAACAGATTTTTGAAGCCATAAATCTTTTCAATATTTAAAAAAATGCTTCAAAGGAAAGTGAGTAAAAAGAAAAATATTTATAACCAAAAAGGCTTAATAAAAATCGAAAGCATTTATTCGAAAAATAAATAGTAAATCAAATATCAATTAAAAATATTTTACTATATATTATAAATGTTTTTTTTATTTTAAATTTAAAAATGAATAAATTCGTTTTGAAAAAATTTATCTTTCCCCTTTCAATTACATGAGTAACTCCAAATAAAAAGCTGGAAAAATAAATTTTTTGCATAAAAAAAGCGCTTTGCAAATATTTTATCACATTGATAGATTCATAAATGTTCTTTTGCCAAAAATTGAATGATCGGACTTTTTACTCTGAAACAGGCTTTTGCATCTATTTTTATTCATTGTTAACTATTTAAGCGGACAATAATTATATACCATTTCCATTGGCTTCCTGTAATGGACTACGTACTGTGACAGATTTCACTGTTTGGCTCAAATTATAACATTCTCGGCAAACGGCCATATATTTATCGGTGCCACCGATAATTTCTAAAGCTTTTTCCTTAGTAGTTCGCATAGTGAAACTGGCATTATTGAAGCAATTCATACAAATGGCATTCAATTTTAAAACACTTTCCGCCAGAGGTATCAAATTTAATATATCCCCAAATGGTGTCCTGCGATAAGTACCATCCAGAGCTGCCACAAGCAATATTTTACCCTTGTTGGCAAGTTCTTCACAAAATGAAATTAAATCCGGAAAGAATTGGCCTTCATCAATTCCTAATACTTCATATTCATCGGCTTTTACCTTATATTTCTGAAAATATAAAAAAAAAACATTTTAGTACTAGTAGTAGTAATATTAATAATAATCATAATAATTTCCTTTGCTTATGTTTTGAAAGATTTATATTGATGAAACTTTAAAACGCATCAGGCTAGTGATGATTATATGCGTAAAACAAATTTAAATTAAGAAATTATATTTTTTGTTAAATATTATCCTTGAAAATTTAATAATTTTATTTACCAAATATCATGCTTACATTAACACTTCATATTATATAACTGTAATAGTTTAAGTTTATTGACAAGTAAATGAAACTTATACCATGAGATTAGTGCAAGCCACAGCTGGCAACATACGAAGATCGTGTGTTGCAATGTCTTTTTCGGAGTATCTCATGTCTCCTGCATATTTGAATACGATGCATCTGAAGTTGGCCAGCTGGAACCGCGTTATTCGTCTAATAAGCTCCGTCGTTTTACCGGAAAACATCGGTCCTAAAATCATTTCTATTCTTCCACGTCCACGAGTCATATCATTCTGGTAAATGCACGAGTTCATTTTTCCCTAAAAATTAGCATTTATTGTCTGTCATAGTTTTAGGATAAAAATTCGATTGAATGCATTAGAAAGAATGTTAAATTTTCTAAATATACATTAGAACTAATGCAAATTTTCATTTCAAACAATCGGTGAATCCAGTTTTAATCAAATGAAAAATTAAAAACATAAATTTGTAAAAAGTGTAAATTATTTTTACGATATTCAAAATACATAAGATAACAATTAATTATGAAAGCTGTTTTCTATTTTGTTTAATAAAAGTTTTATGAAATATTCATTCAGGAGACAGAACTTTTTTTATGTATGTGATATTATATTAAATACATTATTATTTATACATTATTCAGCTTATAATCCTTCTTTTTTTTACACTTAATATTTTACAATTTTATACCAAAAAAGGTAGCTTTTCTTAATAAATACGGTTCTTTACAAAAAATATTTTAAAGATAAAAGATTTCAACTTTTTCCACTAGAAAAATCATTTATACAAGTTTCTTATATGTAAAAAAATAAGGGCCCTCGAAAAAGAAGTTCTGTTAAAAATAATAATATTTTGATTAATTTAATGTATGTTAAAAGTAATACATCAAAGACGGGTTTTAACGAGAGTTGAAGTTGATCTTGTTAAACTGACATTTATCTCTTATAAAGTGGATCAAGGTGTTTGTACATCAGAATAGTAAAAAAAAAGGAACCGTCTAAGTCTTTTAATTAAAAATTATGATTTTGTAATTTGGAAAGTACCAATCCATCTACAAAAACAATTTTAAAAATATATTAAAATTTTTTTTATATTTCAATCCTTTTTTATTCATCTTCATTTCATCATACTCAGAAAATGATGTAAGGGTACAAAATATTAATCATAGGAGAGCAAAAATATAACAAACATTAAAATTACTTGGCAAAAATATTTTTTGCCTTTGCAAAGTATTATATTGCGTAAATTAATTTATGTTTAGTGTAAATATATATTATAGATAATCAAAAACTACTACACTGCTGAAGTATTATAATGAAGATATTAAGAAAATGTTAACTGAAAGTAATCATGGCAAGATAAAAATAAAATGAACCAGAAAATCATATAAGTAATTTGGAAATTTTTCAATAAGAGCTATTATATTTCTGATATTTGCAAAAAATATTACGAATTATCTTACCATAATTTTTATATTTCAACCTTTTAAAATCTGAAAATTTGTTGTTTTTAATAGAAAAAATTCGACAATTCAGCTCGGGAGAGCATTCAGACAACATATGTGCATAAATGTGTGTCCATTAAAATTTTAGGAAGGCATATATGGAAAATAAAGCGCGTATAGAGCGTATAACTCATAATAATAATAACGTACTTATATTTAATCTGAAAAGTTATATTCCTTTCAAATTCTTACGATTGAGTTAGCTATTTCTGTATTGCAAGATGTAATTAATATTGAAAAATCTTTATAACATTTATTCTCATTTCAAATATCAATTCAAAAAATTTCTTTTAAACGAATAAGACTATCTGAATAGATTCAAATTAAAGAAAGAATTAATTACTTATATAATCATCAATATTAAATAAATGAATAGAAACTCATGAATGTAATTACTCTTCATGAGCCAAAAACTGCATAATCCAAATAAGAACATTATATAATGAAGCACATTTATAATTTTTACCAGAAAAACTATAAACAATGCTGAATGAAAAAATAAAATGCACGTTTGTACACATAAAAATAATATGTTTTAAGAAAAAATATAAGTTTTCTAAACAATGAATTTATGAATTTTTTTCAATTTACAATAATTGACAATGAAAATTGTATAATATAAAATTTTTTATATTTAAGGTCAAGAGAAAAAAGTCTGCCTTACTGAAGAGTGCGTTAGAACGGGTAAGTAATTTGCAGATCAAATTTTATTGCTGCTTTTTAAATATCATACAAGATGTTAATCTTTTTAATTTTAATCATTCATTTTTACTTTTATAATTAAGTCATCAAACTTCAGTGTTTACGTTTACCGAACAAGATCTCTTGATAATTTTTAGCATTTAACATCGATATTCTTTTTCAGAAAAATTCATAAAAGCCAATACACACACACATACATATATATATATATTATATACTTAATGCATAAGGACATTTACATTTTCATTTTTCTATAACTAAAATTATAGAGTAATATCCATTATTTATGATATTCAGCAGCTTAAAAAAAATATATAATTCCTATGAAAAGAAATAAAATAAGAAACCAGGAAGTGAAAAAAAAATTCTAAATTTTAAATGGATCGTTAAATCAAGTTACATCAGCAAAGTTTTAATAAAAAACAGTTTTAATATTTTCAAAACACTTATTTATAACGATGTAAAATGTATTTATTTTTTAATTGTTATTGCTCTAATAAGGTTTCATACAAGTAATATATTTTACATTTTATATTGTGGCACTTTACTATAAAAACCAAAATTAACTAGGGAAGTGAGCAATGATACATGATAAAATTTTATGCTATATCATACGGATGTTTATAAGATCTCCAAAATGTTTTCTCAATCGACTTTTAAAAGCTTTCATTTGAATTTTTTTTTTTCTTTTTACAAAAAATATGTTGAAATTGCAGCTGTATCGAGAAATCCTAACGAAATATTGTAGTTCTGTACTTTATATCATCTGTTACAATGAGATTATAATGATTATTCATCTATCACCCTTTTAAGAAATCTCAATTACATTATTTTAATACCATTTATTTCTTCCAAATAATGCGATCCTTCCTCCGAAATCCTTCAATCTGACTGCTCTTCTCTATTTACTGATCTGACACCATTTGTATGTAAATATTGCACATAGAAGTAAATTTTTATTATTAGTCACGAATGTTTTCTCTCAGTGAATCTTTCTACAATATAACACTGAATAGGAAGAAGTATTTATCACAGTCAATTAAAACAGTAAAAAGAGAAATTTTTTTTAATAATAAAAGGTAAATGAAATTCAGGCAAACTGCAACTCTTTTTTCCCTAAAAAACATGCAAAAAACCTTAAATTAATTAAAATATGTTTGGAAAAATATTTTTTTCTCCCTAATTAGTTAATCTTAACAATTAAAAGTTCTTAACACAATTTTAAATACTATGAACATAAAACAATCACATTTGCTTATTCAAATTATGCTAATTTTAAATTATTTTTCTTTTTTTTCCAGCATCGTCACTTTTAGCTGCAATGGATCTGACGGCGAATCCGTGCCACGATTTCTTCCAATTTGCCTGTGGAACTTGGAATAAAATACATCTAATACCGGAAGATAAAAGTAGTATCAGTACATTTGAGGTTATGGCAGATAAATTGCAAATAATATTGAAAGGTATATTTCTAAAAAGAATTCTGTTGTCCTTTTTGATTTTATCCCTCATCCCTAGATTCCTGAACTTTTTTTCTTTAAATTCTTTGATGCAAACCGAAAAGAAAGTAGGAAATTGAATTTCAATTCAGCATAAGCCCTTGAAGACAAATATGTTAATTATCTCTGATGAACTACCACTTGAATGTGATGGAAGTGAATTGAAAGACATAATTCATTTAATTTCCTTTGTATCATTGTTAGAACTAAACACCTCATCACGATTTGGATCCCGATTTAAATACAGATCACAATAATTTTAGTAATAGAACTTTATTATTGTCCAACTGCTTAGCTGAAGATCTCACTAAATCATATATATATTCACATATATAGAGAATGTTTTTAGAAGTTCAAATTAAAATATTTGCAGCGAAAAATGTGACTCATGTATTATTATCACTTTAGGCATTCTAGAGGAACCTTACGACGATCAACATAACCAATCAGCAACGAAGAAGGCAAAATTATTTTACAAATCTTGCATGGACTTGGGTAATTGTTTATATCTGTTAAATATTCTTTACGTAAATTTCAATTCATACTATCTGTGCGGAAATAAAAAGCTCTTGTAAAATAAATAAAATAAAAAAGCTTAAAAGGCATACATGCATTTGTAAATATTTTTCGTTTAATGATTTGCAGAAAGAATTCGGCAAATAGGTGATGCACCCCTCAGAGAGGTTCTCCAAAAACTTGGTGGTTGGCCTGTCGCTACTCCAAACTGGACACCTCCCGATTTTTCTATTGAAGAGTTGCTGGGAAAAATCCGGGGAGAATTTAACGAAGGCGTGCTGGTTGAGCCATGGGTTGGTCCGGATGATAAAAACTCCAGTGTTCACATCCTGCAGGTGCGCACAAAGTAAGAAGAGGAGTACCCATCTTTTAAGCAAAATTCCCTATATACTTAACAGAAGTTAAAAGTGAGGCTTGAACAATTTAAAACTCCTTATTTTTTAGCGATACTAAATGTATTTTGTGGGTAGTTGAACGAAGAATTTTGGGACACTGAAAATACTTGTTTGTGGTAGTAGTGGGTATTAATAAGATTTATCTAATTATGATTCCAGGCCTTATTGATAAAGAATGAGAAGAAGGAGGATAATTAAATAATCATTCCAAGTTTGATTGTAGTTTGTGGGTAGTTGAACGAAGAATTTTGGGACACTGAAAATACATGAAATGCGAAAATTTTGATATTTTATATGATATAACTAAATAACTTAAATATGAAGAGTAAGGAAAATTATAAAAGAAACGTTAAGCAGATGATGCGGGAGATATACTAAAAACTGGCTTTCCTTTTGCGGCAATTTAAGTTCATACAACTAAAACATTACAGATATTACTACATTAGATATTTTTATAGCTTTAATGACTCCGCTAAATATCCTACTTTTTCATACTACAATCGAATAATCTAAAATGTTTACATATTAATGTATAAATTATTATTACCAAGAAACAAAATTTAATACATATATTCTATCTCAATTTCAAAAATTTTTTAAATTAATTCCCTTACGTATTATCTCAATATTTATATTATAACTTTCGTTAATAATCCTTAAAAATAAAAATAACAATATTTTTTTCATTACTTATTTCGAAATATGACACTTAAGTTTTCACATAAATTACATGTCATCGAAAGGATTTACATGAATAATAAAATAATTTAATTAGATTAATCTTTAACTAAGTGCATATAATACGGAAATACAGATTAATATATGTTATGCAGCTATGTTCCAAAAAATATTTCTTAATAAAGTTAAAGGTTGCTGAAGTATATTACTTTAAATATTCTAACATCGACGAAAAATGTTTTTAGAATATGAAAATACCCTAGTAAAAATCGAAATTTGTCTAGTGAATGCATAAAACTATTTTAATAATTTTAAAGAAAATCCTTTTTGTCATAAATTTCCACGGTGTGGAATTTCAGGGATTAAATTATCGACCTCTCGGGTATAAATGAAGCATATGTTAGTACGATAAATTCCTTAATAAAGAAATATTATAACACAAGCAAAAGTTTGGCATGTGTATTATGTTCCATATTAAACAAATTGTGATTACAATTTCCTTATGAATATTTAGAAAAAATTTCATTTGTAATATTTTTATTATTAAATTTATAATTGATCCTTGTAAGATTACTTTCTGAAAATAAAAAGGACATTAATAAAATATGTTGCTTGAGCTTAAAGAATTAAAACTTTTATGACTATAAAATTATATTGAAGCTACATTTTCAGAACTATTTGTTTAGTAATATTAATTTCGTTTGGCATTATTAGGATTTTTGATTGCAAAAATTATAACAACTGTGTTATTTAATTAATTTCAGGTGGATCAAATGCAGCTTGCCTTACCCAGCAGGGACTATTATTTGAAACCAAGTAGTGAAAACGAACTTAAGGCATATCATAACTATATGACGCAAGTTGCAATTCTCTTGGGAGCAAACGCAAGTGCAGCCGAAGCCGAATTAGCAAAAATAATTGATTTTGAAAAAGAATTAGCTAATGTAAGTAATTTACAGTTAGAGCATAACGCTAAAAATTTATCACTATAGCATTTGTCTTGTAGGATTCAAGATTATTTCAAAAAATCTTGAAAAAACAAATGAAATTTCATATCTTAAAAACACATTTAACACCAATTAAACAAAATTTTTTTTGCATAATAATATTCTAATTTATATTTACAAAAAAAAAATTGATTTCGTTTACAGTTTTCTTTTGATTTTGATTTCCCTATAATATTTTTCAGTAAACGATTGGCTTTCTATTATTTCTTCGATATTAGTTATATACGAATTAAGAATTCATTATAGGAATAGTTTAACGTTTAAATAAACGTTTAAACGAATTTAAAAATTCGTTTAAAACAACATTGTGGCTTTATTTCCACTTCAGACTTTAAAATTTCTCTTATTCTTTCATGGAAAAGACTTAGAATTCCGAATATCAGAAAAATTATACTGTTAATTCGTATGATAATTTGAATTTGTTTAACTGAGAATTAAAAATTATTTACATTATGAATTACTGTGTATATGAATATTTATATGTTGTATATTTATAGTATGCATATATATTTATATGTTGATTATTACAATATGTTACATCGATTTCTTAGCAAAAATGAAAATAAATTTTGACCATAAATTTGATAAATTATTTATATGATAATTATTTCTGTGTAATATTTCAAATCAAGTGTAAAAGAAGAAATTCATATATGACTGTTATTACTATGAAAGATATTTTAATTCTAAATAGAAATATCAAAGGAGATAGATTCTTGAACATCATATTCTAAAGTTTTCACTCTTGTTCAGACATCCAAATTCAGCAAATTGGGTTTATCGAAATTCACATTACCCCTCATCAAATTTTCTTAATTTTTTTTCCTTATTAAATATCTTTTAAAAATATTTTGTTTGAATTGAAAATTAATTTAAAAAAACTCCATTTAATTTTATGTAAAATAGCCAACAAATGAATTTCCCTTATTTACTGCAGTATCAATAACTTGTTTTAGGTTACTATAGCAGAAGCCGACCGTCACGATACGAGTCTGATATATCGTAAATTATCGCTGACCAAACTTCAGGAAGAAGTCCCTCAGTTAAACTGGAAAGAATACCTTTCTTCTTTCTTAATTACAAAACTACAAGAAGATGAACCCATTGTGAGCTACGCAATGCCTTATTTGATAGAAATGGGACGCATTTTAAACAGAACCGAGAGGAGGTAAATAAATATTTGAGAACTGTCTATAAAGTTCAGTTTCATTTACAAATATAATTCTAAATAAATTCTTTACCAACGATTTTGAAAAAATTAAACTTTAATATTATTATTTATAGAATTGTCCACAATTATGCTATCTGGAGATTAATCATGAATTTAACGCCACACATGGTAGATGAATATAAACAAAAAACAACAGAATTCCGCAAGATATTACTGGGTATTCTGAGTGAACGACATAACAGATGGAGTCAATGTGTTGAGTGGACAAACAAAAAATTGGGGATGGCGGTTGGAGCTCTGTTTATTAGAGAGAATTTTAATCATGAAAGTAAGGTGTGTGAACTGTCAAATACGAGCCTATAGTGACTTTGACAATATTAAGAAAAGAAGAAATTCTAGTAACTAAATGGGAGTTTTAGAACCAAAGATTAATAATATCAAGGCTTTTAAAGGTCTTAAAACTGTGATTAATTTTAAGTATAAAACAGTACCGTTAATTTTACACGATTTTGCCAGATCTTACATGAAAACCGCACTTTTCTATTCAGTTATCGCATACTTAAGATTTTTTGTTTCTGAAATAAAAATTAAGACTTTGCTCTATTAGTAAATATAGTGAATTCATATATATATGTTTTTCAAAAAGTTTAAATTCATATTTACTATGCAATAAATATTATAAGTATCAACTTAAACAAAAAGTTATTATGAGTATTGTTGTAAGATATTATTTATTTGAATTATTCAATTATATGTGAATGAGAATAGTAAATTTTGTAGGAGATGCACCAAGAAAGGCAATTTTACTCTTAGCATTGCCTTATCCCCACATCTTCTTTTTATTTAATTTATGCTCGATGCGCAATTCTTAAGTTTAAAACTTATAAACCAAGAAGCGATCTGAGCAAGAATTATAATTTTTTAGGAAGTAGCTCTTGAAATGATTCACACAATCAGAGAAGCCTTCAACGAGTTACTAGCTGAGAATGCCTGGATGGATGACGAGACCAGAACTGTTGCTAAAGAAAAAGCTGATGCTATGAATGAGAGAATTGGTTATCCTGAACTTTTAACAAATGAAGAAGAACTCAACGGGGAATATTTAAATGTAAACATTGCAAAATTTTATTCAAGTTTATGATAGAAAATTATTAACGTAAGCTAAATTTCAATTTTTTATTCATTGCAGCTAACTATCACAGAAGATCAGTTCCTGGTAAATGTACTGAATGTAATGAAATTTGATGCTGATCATAATTTGAGAAAACTGCGTCAACCAGTGAACAAAGATAAGTGGTCAACCGAACCTGCTGTTGTTAATGCCTTCTACAATCCAAATAAAAATGATATTGGTAATATTCAAGATTTAACAATATTAGATAACTTTTTTCTCACAAACTATATTTCAGAGTTCAAAAGTAATACATTTTTTATTCCTTACAATATATCTTAATCATCAAATTTTAACAAGAAAAATTTTAATAGTTCTTCCAGCAGGTATATTACAGCCACTCTTTTACAGTCAACATTTCCCTAAGTCTTTAAACTATGGCGGAATCGGTGTTGTTATAGGACATGAAATAACTCATGGATTTGATGATAAGGGTAAAAATATTAATCAATAGGAAAATTATTATTATTTAAATTACTTGATCAATGCACTATTAATACTGAAAGTTCTTCTTTGGAACAGGAAGGCAGTTTGACAAGGATGGTAACATGATGCAATGGTGGAATAACGCAACTATTCGGGCTTTCAGAGAAAGAACCCAATGCATTATTGATCAATATTCTAGATACAAGATTGATGCAATAGATCTTTTTGTAAATGGCAGAATGACCCAGGGTGAAAATATTGCCGACAACGGTGGTTTAAAGCAAAGTTTTCGGGTAAAATGGATAATTCATAATTCATGGTAAAAATTTATGACACAGCTTAATCTACACACGATTAAATAATCATTTAATTTACAGGCTTACAAAAAATGGGTGGCGAGACACGGCGAAGAACCCCTGTTACCTGGGATAAACCTGACTCACAATCAACTTTTTTTCCTTAATTATGCTCAGGTAAGTGTCAAAATTACAAAATTCAATTAAAAATTAAAATAATCGATTTAATTAACCTTTAATTTCCAATTCAGATTTGGTGTGGGTCCATGAGACCCGAAGATGCACTTACTAAGATTCGTTCATCGGTGCATTCTCCTGGTCCAATCAGGGTTCTTGGGCCCCTATCGAATTCACTCGATTTTGCCAAAGCTTACAATTGTCCACCGAAAACTCCAATGAATCCGACAAGTAAATGTTCAGTTTGGTAAGGTAAATACCCATTCCAGAAATAAAAAAACATCGTTGAAATGAAAAGAAAATTCATAAATATTTCTTTCGTATATTCGAAAAAAATGTAATGCTGTTGTTTAAAAACTTCCGATGAAAAATTAGCCTCTTTATATTCTTTTCAACTAAATAATTATAATTTTTATTTTCAATAAAAAAAATAATATTCTATTTATCTTCGATCTGTTTTTACAGTTTTTACAAATATTATTTTCCTCATGATACATGAGACTCAATAATTTCCAAATTTTTATTTATAAAAGTTACTGTTATTCACTTAAAAGCTTTAAAAAAAATACGTTGTTTTTGTAAATATTCAAATATTTATATTTGAAAACCTGAATTTCTTTTGCTTTAATTAAAAATTACTTCTTATTTAAAATAATTTTTGGGACTAAAATAAATCTAAAATATAAGCTGGAAAGGTATGGCAATTTCTTAAATCAACTTTAATTTTAAAAATTTGTATTATAACTTTTTGATAATTAAAATTCAATTCTGTAATATTTTTGCTAAAATTATTTTAAGAGTTTAAAATTTAATTGTTAAATCCTTCTCCTGATATGGATTTAAGTGAATTGAACGGATCTAAAATAATAATTTATTTTAATTCATGTAGATATCTCTCTTTCTTTAATTGTCCTCAAATTAGAATTACTTAATAAAATCAAAGATTTTACTTGTTAGTTTTTATTATGAATGATTTAAAATTTTCACTTTATAATTTTATTTTAATAATGTTTGAAAATTAACTTCCACTAATTCTTATGATGATAAACTAAAATAATTTACTTATTAATAATCTACGTTCAAAAGTAAAAGTTAAATACGACATTTAATTCTAAAGAATATGTAATACAGTGAAATATGTATGCCAACTTTGAAAATTTTCTAACTTTAATTTAATGCTAGTAAAATTTAAATGCTAGTAAGAAAATTTCCAAGTTTACAACTTTATTGCTTATTAATGCAAACCTATCATCCTAATTGCATAAAATAATTTATGTATTAACATTCAAATGAAACAACCAAAATTTAAGACAGGTGTAATCAGTTAAAAATTTTCTTTCATTCAAATCATATGGATTGACTTTTTCCTATTTAATCCTTCACAAATTTCTTTTTATTCCTTAAACATCATTTTTTTAAATGTAAAGCTTGGAATTCTTCAGTAAAAAAAAAATAAAACTGAATAATTATTCTTGGTCATATATTTAACTAAAATGAAACATAAAATCCTGTAATTTGCAAAATTCAAACTGATAAAAATTCAGAAAAAATTATTAACAAATGGAAAGTTATAATCGAAATTAAAGTTAAATGAATTAATTTATTAAATGAAAATCAATTTCAGATCATTTATAAAAATATCATTTCAATACATCATAATATTGAGTATTTAATATTCAATATTATAATAATGAGTATAAATACTCATAATATTGAATATTTAATTATTTTTTTCAATCATTGAAATTAATCAAATTAGTACTTAGTAAATTTTTTAAATCATCAAATTTATTAAAAAATTAATTTTTTCAGACAACAAAGAATGTTTTTTGCAAGTGAAAAGTTCTTTATTTTTGTTTAAATTTAACCAATTTATAGAAAGTGATAGCTATCTTAAATTGTTGACCAACTAATAAAAAGTAAGTAGAAATAATTAGTATATAGTTACTTAAATATATTAAAGTAAAATACCAAGAATACACAGATAATAATTTTTTGATTTGCAAAATAATCACTTAAAGAACTTATAAAAAAAACAATAATATTACCAAAATTACAAAAATTTGAGTCCCCACATATGAATAAAAATTGTCAAATTTATAATCTATTTATTTTTTTGAATATAATAATCTGAAGAATTTACTCTCATAAAAATAAAAAAATTCTTAATTTATGTAGTAATGAAAATCCATGCCCTATAAAGTTAGTTTTAATTATATTCCAGGTTTCTTTTGTAAAAGAAACTTAAATATAATTAAAGAAATTTTCATTTAATAATGAAAAATAGATGAAATTTTGAATTATACCTTAAGAAAACTTTAATTTAATATTTAACCTTATACATCATAATGGATCATTTGGAGCAGTCAGTTAAAGAAATTAGGTTAGAAACAATTAATAAATACGAACTTTTTCACAGAGCAAAAATTTGTTGAGTCCTTTAAGTTGAAAGAAGAAAATCAAATAATAACCTGGAAAAATATTTTGTAAAATAATTTTGAACTGCGAAATTTTGAACAACTTTTTAAATTAAAAATAAAATCTTTAAGCTAGAATGGTGAATGTATAAGTATACACTAATAAAAATTACATATCTTTCCAAGAAAAAACTAAATGCAATAATCTGAGTTACAAACCTCTTAATATTTATATTTCTTCAAATAAATAAATAAAATGTAACAAAAACTAAATACTAATATAAAATAAGATCTTCAAGGCAAAACCCAAATAAAAACACAAAACATATTCCCGCCTAAATTTCCCGCTTCACTTTACGATAAATCGAAGCATAGACAGAATAATGCTAAGGTAAATTTATATTTTTGAGAGTTTTCGTTACAAAACTGAATATTTTCAAATTAATAATTTTAAATTTGTTTCCAGGTCAAAAACATTTATGACAATTTTTTTGCTCAATATACGTTTTTAAATTTTTAAAATTACTGTAAAACAGATTTCGTTTTCAGGCACTTGAAAAAATCTATATAATTTAAAGTATAGAATAATATAAATTCTGTTTTGCAGCTCCAACAAAGCCAGTGGAAGTTCATGCAAACTTTATAAATAAAACAGGTAAATGGGTTGAGAGTTTCATTATACTTTTCGATTTTTGTCATGTAACTTTCTATTTATCCGCCTCTATATGTTAAAAAAATGGAAAATAGTAGATGAGATAATTAACAAAAAAATTTTTTTTCTATACAATTTTTCAAGAATTTGAATGTTGTTTATTTATTTTTTCCTTCATATGTCCCTAACCGTTTAGAAATGAAAGAAAATTTTTTAGCATTTAGCGATAATACGCACACGATATTTAACTTCACATTTGGAAGGTTGGAGACAAGATCAAAATTTGTCTAAATTTGAATAGATATGTAAATACTGTCATGTTTAAATAGACAATCTGTGGCTAAGATGTTATGAGACGTATCTAATATAGATTTTTATCAATTTCAGTGACTTTTCGTCTCATAGGGAAAGATGAGTTTTAAACTCCATTTTTCTCTAAATACGAATTCATTGTTGAGCGTTAGTTGATCTCCTTTCATCCTCGGTTCATTACAACTCTCAACCCTTACTTCCGGAAATCTCAAGGTTTGAGAACGTTCTCCGTTTCCGTTACTCTCTCAGAACAAGTCATTTTTTTCTCTCTCTCTCGCTCTCAGAGTAATGAACGAAATAAATAAATTTTTTTCATAGGTTTTATTTAGATTTATAATAACAAATAAATTTGTTAAAAATTTTTAGTTTCGGACTTTTCTGATCATCGCATTCTATTTCTAATGATTAAAGATGGACAGTGTACAGAATTCGCTTCAGGCTGTTAAGCATTTTTTAGTTAAACTTTATGGCAAATAATAGCAAAAAAGTACGAAAAGTTATAAGTAAATCAAAAAATTAAATATTTAAACCAAAAATTTAATTATAAAGATTCAATATTAGAGGAATAAATGTTAAAAAAAGAACAAATAATTTTTAAAAATAAAGTTCAAATATTTTTTTATATTTCAGTACTTCTTTTCACATTTTTTTGGAATTATTAAGCTTCGTGAAATTTAATGATTGTTGTGAATTATTTTGCAAATGAAGAAATATTTAAACTAATAAAAAGATCATATTTTTATTGAGTTTAAAGTTTTTAGCAAATAAATACTAGCGAGGGAAGATTACAGTTGAGAATGTTATTCCTTTCTTTTATTGACTAATTTTTTATTCAGAACTAACTTTTATTGTTAATTACCTTTACTTTGGGGAATAAGTGATAAGAACTGAAGAAGGAAAAATCGAGAAAATTTTATTTCTTTTTTAAAATTATTATGTCTCTTCAAAATGATTCGAGGATGTGAACTGACCAAATTCTTTTTCCTTCTTTGTGTATGACTTCATGAACCAGTATATAATGGAACGGAAGAATTCATGGGTGCTTTTTTCTCATGAGTAGAATTGGGATCGATAAAATAAGCATTGTTTTCATGCGCAACTGTCACAGCTTGCGCACGCGTATTTACTTTGAGTGACGTAATTTTACCCAGAAGTCAGATTGGGTTGCGGTATAATGTGGTTTCAAAGGAAAGTTGTGGATTTTGTAAATGAATAAATATTTCAGTCGTAAAATAAAATTTTTGAAACCAGTGATTTTAACCCATATTTATTATAATTTGCTTTTGTCTTATTATGCTGTAATAGAGCTAGAGCAATTTTTAATTTTGCCGACTACGGACAACATCGATTGTAACAAATTAGAAAAAAGTAAAATGGCAGTCGTTCTATTTAAGCCGATGAACAAATCATACTGATATTTCAACGTTTTTACGTGTATTTTTCCTATCTTTATGCACGGTTACAGGTTCCGGATATATAAAGTCAATCCTAATTAATAAGATTAAAAATGAATCAGTCGATGACAGCTGGAGAGCGGGAAATAGCCGCTGAAGATAGTATTAAAGTCGTGTGTCGGTTTAGGCCTTTGAACGATTCCGAAGAGAAGGCAGGTTCGAAATTCATTGTAAAATTTCCATCCGGCAATGATGAAAATTGCATTTCCATAGGGGTAAGTTTAAATATTTTATTTAACATGTTAATTGTAAGTTTAGTCTTAAGGAATTAAGATTGGTTTCAAAGAGAAATTTTCTTTTTTATCAATTTGACATTATTTTCGGACATGCTCTTATTTATGTGGGTTATGGAATAAATTCAAAATACACAACTGCTGATAGAAAATTTTCAATTAGACGATTATGAGAAAGGAATTAAATGAAATTTCGCTTTTCATCTAAGTACTTTTTATAAACAGTTTCAACTAATCACTCCTGTTAACAGCATATGAAATACCTGTTTCAACAAAATGTCTTTTTGAGTAGAACAAAAAAAGACTGAACAAGAACGAAAAATTGGTACATTTTCTTTTAAATAAATTTAATAAATTTTTCTTCATTAATTTTTTCTGAAAATGTAGAAGTTTTTTTCCATTATTATAAACAATAACTTTTTTATTAAAAAAATAGCCAGATTTACTCCACTAAGTCATTGAGCTGAGATTTGTTAAGTGTAGAAATTAGTTTTGTATTTGAAATAGGATTGGTTAAATATATGACTTTTTAAACAATTCTTTTGAATCTTAAGGTTTATTTTTAAATTTTCCCACTATTATTTTAAAATAATTTTTTTTCTAAAAATTATGATATGTATATAGTTATAAAATTTATATATAGTTTTAAAGATAATTTGAGTTATAAAATTTATTATTAGTTTTTAAAAAATTATAATATATATATTGTTATAAAACTTATGCTTTAGGTGAATTTAATTCAGAAATTCCATTCATGAAATAATTTAATTTTATAATCAAGTTTTTTTATAATGAAGTCATTAAGTTTTAGGTTAATTTAATTCTGATTTTTCATTTTCTTAAAAAAATAATAAACAGTCATATTTTAAAAATATTTTTGAAAACAATTTTTTCATGTTTTGAAGTTTGATTCCAATAAAAAAACAAAAAATAATTTGCATTTATTCATTCAGTATTTTGTGTATCACAGATCATCAAAATTATATCATATTAAATAAATATTTAAATATTAAGATATTTAAAATTTGATTATTGACATTTAGAAAAGGTTAAATTTTTTTTAACTTAATATTTTCTTTTTTTTAAAAAAATGTTCTATTTCAAATGATTCACTTTTGAAAAATTATAAACATTTAAAAGTATTTAAAAAAAAATAAGCATCACAAAATTGACAAATTATTTTGAAAACCTGTTATTTTGAATTTCAAAAACTTGTCTTTTTTTTATATTGATTAAAGTTTATTTTAATATGTACTTTCTCTCCTAAATGACCATTCACCATGTCTTAAATCATTAAGCATCATTAGTCATAACATTCATTCAAAATGACTTGTAATTGTCCTCAGATTAAGTATTTAATGCTCTTGCATGGCAGTAATTAATCTATTTAAAATAAAACAATATTAATTTTTTTAAAAATATAATATAGAATGGCGTTTTTAGAGTTTGTTACTATAATATATTTTATAACATATTTTACTCTGCTAAAATTTATCAGTATGATTATAAATGTTGCTCATTAATTTTTTTCAATTACATTTTTAAGGTTCAAAGGTAGACATTGAATCTTTATTTTTTTTTATAAATAAGTAGAATTCTGTCAAGAAATCTGTAAAAATAAATTTAAAATAGCGTAGATTCAAGTCTTCTGATTGGTATTCATTCTGAATTATGTTGCTAAAATTTATGTATCATAATTGTTTTTAGTAAAAATTATGGATTTTGTGCTCTATCCATACTAGTACACAAATTTGTCTCTTTAATAATGAATATCTAATCTTTTAGTTTCCATTAATAGAACTGAATCTATAATAAAAACTATTGTCGTTTGTAGATATTTTTTCTCTGGATTTGGATATGCATTTCATTGTTAAAAAGAGGTTTAATACTTAAGATTTTACTTTAACCGCTTTTTTTTATGAGTCAAAAAGAATGTAAACTATTTTAGATTTTGACTTCATATTTTTTAAATAAAAAATTTCAGTTGAATTTTTGACGAGGTAGATTACTCATATTTGATTCATATATGATTTATTCAGACTCATTGTCTAATAACTTAAAGTTCGAATTTAAATTGAATTTTAAGAGAAATCGTCCTAATCAAGATCATTCTTTCCTTTTATAAAATTTTATTAATTATTAAAATTTTTTTTATTAGGCCATGAGTTGAAATTCTGACAGTAATTTAAATATATTGTTAATATTGTTGTAGATACTAAGAATAAGACTTCCAACAGAATATATTAACCAGATTATTGAATTTAACAGAATTATGAAATTTTATAAAATTAATTCTTCACTACGGATGGTCCAAATTAGTCCTTCTTTACGCTACGTGTTTATGTTAAGAACTTCTTAAATATCAATGTATTATATTTGAAAATCCCTATTGCACTGAAAACGATAAGAAGCTATAAATATGTTTCCTGTTCTATCATTTGATTCTTTTTCATCTGGCAAATGAATAGGGAAAAACATTTTTTTGACAGATCTGCAGATTAAGCCATAAAACCTTAATTTCATTTGAAGCCTATTTTATTAAAAAAATTTACTAATTAAATAATTTTTCAATTTATGGTTATATCAGCAATTGATATGACGATTCCTGTTTTGTATTGGTAAAAGAATATTTTTAAACAGTTTTTTTCCATGAAAGAATAAATTTAGCATTAGAGAGAATCCTCCAAAATAATTTGGGCGAAATTATGAACATTATGTTAACATGTTACAGTTACGAACAAAAAGTTCAAAAAGTAATTGAATTTTGGATAAATGTAAAAAATATTTGCTTATGAACAAATTGAAGGTAAGTTAATAAAAGTGGACTATTAGTTTGATACGAAGGGGAACGGAATATAACTTATTATTGACAGATTGATTGTTTAAAAAAATTCTTCAAAATTCTTCTTTGTTTCAATGAGTGGACAATGACCTGAATGATATTGCTACTTTCCAAGGCAACTTTTAACGAATCGAATCATTTAATAATTCAATTCTCATTTTTATTATTATTATTTTTTAAAGGGAAAGGTTTACCTATTCGATAAGGTTTTTAAACCAAATGCAACGCAGGATAAAGTTTATGGTGATGCTGCTAAATCCATAGTAACTGATGTACTTGCTGGGTATAATGGAACTATATTTGCTTATGGGCAAACATCAAGCGGCAAAACACATACTATGGAAGGAGTTTTGGGAGATCCGACAAAACAGGGCATTATTCCTAGAATAGTCAATGACATATTTAATCATATTTATGCAATGGAAGAAAATTTGGAATTCCATATAAAGATCTCTTATTTTGAAATTTATATGGATAAAATTAGGGATTTGTTAGACGGTAAGTTTTAACCAATGAAAAGATTAAGAAATGATTGAGTGATGAATTATTTATTCATTAAAAAATTTTCTATATTAGTTTTTTTAATGGTGCATTTGCACCATTGTTTTTATGGTTTTTTTGCAAAAAAATTTTTTGCAAAAATGCCCAATTCCCCAGTATATATTTCCATGTAAAATTCATTTTAATTGTTATATTAAATATATTTAGTAACATTCTTTTTTAACAATCGATTTTTCTGTATTTTATAAAACTTATTACTTTCATTTAATATATGCTTAATCAATGATTTTAATACTGAAACATCTTCACATTACTATAAGAATCTTGATAATATGCAAGTGAAATCATTTTTTTTTTTAATTAATTAAAATAATTAAATGTATTTATTTTAAATTTTATATAGGATTCTCTTGTAGGAAATGTTTAAAAGTTTTTCATTTAATCAAAAATTTTTATAAAAGTTTGCAATTATGTTCGTTGCTAAATTTCCAATTCGTTGCAGACCGTTTATTTTGGTTAAACCGTAAACTTGATTTAAAAAGGTGTTTTCTTCGTTACGGTTGATAGCTGAAGTGTAAGGAAAGTAAGGTTGACCTGCTGAGAAATTTTTACTGTGTAAAATGATGCATTTTTGCCAAATTTTGAGATTATGATTTAAAAATACACCTTTCATCAATGTGTTATCCTTAGTGTCCAGACTTAAACTCTTTCCAATTTTTATATTTAAAAAGATTATTGTCAATGCCATAACAATCGCATTGTAATATTAACGATTTTGCTAAATATGGTAATTATACTTTTTAGATCAATTGCCATATATTTTATCATTTAATGCTTAGTACTTTTTAACTTTAAGTTGAATAATCTGATTCTTTACAATTTTTTTTCCTTAGAGTCTGATAATTTTCTTAAAGAAACGTGAAAACATTTTTTTGTGCAATTTGCCGTAAGAGTCATTTATACCGGATCAGTGAGTCAAAATGATTTTCAAGAGAAAAATAAAAACTAGTCCTTATGCCAGATGTATAAGAGATATCAAAAATAAAAATAATTTATTTTTCTAAAAACCTGAAAATGATTTTTTCATGATTTTGATCAAAAATCATATTGTCAATAATTGTCTGTAAAAGAATAATCACTTCAGTTTTTTTTAATGTGGTGTTTACAGTAAAAATTCAGATTACTTAATTACTTCTTTTTCTATTAATTCATTTTTGTTTATCTTTCCAGTATCAAAAGTTAACTTGAGCGTCCATGAAGACAAAAACAGAGTTCCTTTCGTTAAAGGTGCGACAGAGAGATTTGTATCTAGCCCAGAGGAAGTGTTTGAAGTAATTGAAGAAGGAAAAGCAAATCGTCATGTTGCTGTTACTAGTAAGTAAAAGAAGTACCATTTAAAATCCATTTCCTTATGAAATAATTACTTAGTAAATTTTAAAAATATATAAAATCGGTTTAATAAAGAAATTTACTGAGTTTCTCTCATTAAAATTTGTGACATTCATAATGATTGAAATATATATTTAAAGAAGCCTTTTGCTATTCATTGGGCAAATTGTCTATAAAACTGAAGTAAGTCAAAATTGTTCACAAATATTGGGTGTTATTTTATTAAAATTATAATAAACTGTAAACACTCATTGCTGCAGATATTTAATAATTGATTTTTTAAAGATGTTTTCAAATATTTTTAATTTGATGAAATCATTTTTTGCATAATTCTTTTCTTTTTCCAATTGAAAATTATTTTTATGACTTATTAAAAAATTAAAATTTTATTGAATTAATTAAGATAGCTTAAAATAAATGTTATCACCTATGTTTTCTCATAAATAATATAAAATATAATATAAAATAAAAGAGTCATTATAGTCATTATCGAAATTCATTGTCAGGTTTGTTATATTTTTAAAAGAATTTAATTTTCTATGAAAATTAATGATTTAAAAAATCTATATTTTTTGCTTAGTGAAGTTATTGTAACATGAAGTAAAAGATATGATTAAAGTTTATTTCCGGAATAAAAATTCAAATATACGTCAGTTCTGTAAAAAGCCATTAAAACCTTTCAATATTTGAGAGTACAGTTTTTAAATTTTATTAATTTTAGTAAAGCAATTGCATCATTTTAAACAAATATATTGATTTTTATTGAGTAAAATTTTTAATCCCGATCAAAATTCGTCTTTTATTTGTTTCTTAAAGCCAAATGTCTAAAATAAAATTAATTCTAGTAAAATTTGTACTACTTCATTAGAAAAAATATGTGAAGAAAAAAATGGGGTAAGTAAATTGCCTTTGATAACAATCTGGCTCTAGACAGGGATCATGTCATGGAACTATCGATTTCTCATATTTAAACCCGGTTTATAGAATTCTTTTTTTTTTTTACAATTTACTTTTTTTGAATCATACTCATTGAACATGTTAAATCATGTCACCTGCCTTTTTATAGTAGTGTTGAGAATCTTTTATTTAAATTTTGCTTCTTTTCCATAAGAATAAATCTAAAAATTTCATAAATATTACCGATAAGTAAATTCTTTTATATTTGGCGCGGTTAGTGATTATTTTTTATAAAATTTCATGATGAAAATGGAAAAAATATTGTGTCAATTAAAAATCCTATAAAATTGTTTGAGCATTTTCTACAAATCTGAGATAAAAAAGCAGCAAAACGTTTTGAAATTTAATTTTTCATCCTTTTGATCTTTAATGAAAAGATGTATTTAAAAAGTGATTATATTAAAGACTATGTTGTTATTAATAATTTCAAGTGTTATTAAGAAGGTTTTGAAAGTTTTACATTCGAATAATTCATGATATTTTCCTTTACCCCCCGACTATATAATGAAAAAAAATGCAACTCAGTTGTAGTCAGTTTATTCATCTGAGTGTAATTATCGTTTTAAAATTAAAATATTGGAGCTGCTTGCATTTTCGATTTATGGAATATTGATATCTGCCCCAAAAATCAGATTTTCAGAGATTTCGCGGGTGAAAATCAGAATTTTTGAATTTTCTCAAGATAGCGACCATTCAACATTCTTGAACCAAGTGTGAAGAGGATTGGCCGCTCATGTGTAAACCGACTAACCCTAATAATATGTCGCTTGGATATAAATTTACCTGTAAGGTAATTTTTGCTTCTAAACCCATAAAGCTCCTCTTAGCTAATAAGATAATACTTTAGATCTTTTTAATTAACATAAAAAAACATAAGCAAATGTAAACTATAAATTTAAATTTTAAATCAATATATATTCTGAATAATCACTAATTAAATTATTGTGAATACCACTGTACCTCACCGACTAACTATTTGTATTTTATTACATTTAATTCTAAGATAGATATTCCATTTAAAATAATGTATTATAAAGAATTACTTTTTTAGCTTCACATGTGTTTTAATTGGTGAATTTCAATTACATAAATAGTTTCTGGTTTCTACAAAAATTGTTTTCTGTATTTTGTTTTGTAAGATATATATATACAATGAAAAAATATGATTTTGTTGTAGATATGAACGAACACAGTTCCAGATCTCATAGTGTCTTTCTCATAAATGTTAAGCAAGAAAATTTGGAGAATGAGAAAAAGTTATCTGGTAAATTGTATCTAGTTGATTTAGCTGGTAGTGAAAAGGTCTGTATCTTATAATTTGCAGTTGCTTTGTTTCTTCATTCGCTGTTTTATAATCATTTAAGAAATGAAAGTTACTTAACTCGATAAATGAAGAATTACATTTTACAATATGTTATGTGGTTGTCGAATATTTTAGATATTAACTTTTGTTTTTTACCTGTTAGGTTTTTTTCAAATGTATTAACGCATACAATTTTCGTTTATTATGAAAAATAATAAAAGTTCATGCTCTTGGAGAAGTCTTTTACAATAGTTCTTACACTATTTTTTAGTCTTTTACAAATATAGTTCTTATACTAAAAGAAAGTCTTAGTTCGGAAATATAAATATCTTCATGCGAGAAATAAAGAAAAAAATTAATATTTGAAATATTTATAATATACAAATTGCAACGTTAAATAGGAATTAATTTACAGTAACTATATTTTTAAATGAAGAAAAATGGTATTAGTAAGTTTTAACCTTATTAATATGCATAAGCATTAAACTGTTTTTCTTAAGAATAAATATTTAATTTGACCTGAAAATTGAAAAGATTAAAATAGAATTATACTTGTAAAAATTTCCTATAAAATTGTGAATTTAGGTAAATTAAGATTTAAAAATGTCTTTTAAATTTAATAATTAGGGTCAAGTTTTCACTTATTAATTTGTTTTAGTAGACTAGTCTGTATTAAAATCAAAAGTATTTTGCTTATAGGTAAGCAAGACAGGAGCTGAAGGAGCCGTTCTTGATGAGGCAAAGAATATTAACAAATCTTTATCAGCATTAGGAAATGTAATATCAGCTTTGGCTGATGGGAATAAAACACACATTCCATACAGAGATTCAAAACTAACAAGAATTCTACAAGAATCGCTTGGAGGAAATGCCAGAACTACAATTATTATTTGTTGCTCTCCTGCTAGTTTTAATGAAGCTGAAACTAGGTCAACTTTGGAATTTGGGAAACGGTATCAAATTTTATAATTTTGAAAGCAAAATGACATTAATCTAATGAATGTTAAGTGTAATTTTTTTTTCAGTGCAAAGACAATTAAGAACGTCGTATGTGTTAATGAAGAACTAACGGCGGAGGAATGGAAACGACGATATGAAAGAGAAAAAGAAAAGACTGCTAGATGGAGGGCAAAATGTGAAAAATTGGAGTTGGAGTTAACCAGATGGAGAGCTGGAGAGACAGTTAAACCGGAAGATCAAATAAATCTACAGGAAGCTTTTGATGCTACCACTCCTGTTACGAATATGCCTGAAGGCAAAAAAGGTGATAATTATTTGATTTCATGTTTAATTTTCAACTTTCGTGTGAATAATTTTTTACAATTATTGTGAAATTAAAATAAGTTTATTTATCCTCGCTGGAAAAAAAATCCTGAGAAAGAATATTAAAAGCTATTAAATTTTCAAAAAGAAGTCTGACATAAGAATGTAATATAGTAAAAATTATTGTTTTAAATTGTGCACGTATAAAAAGTTTGTGACGAATTTTTTTTGGTATGAATTTCATTTATAAAAAAATTGAAAACTAATTCTCTAAGTTAAATAAAGAGTTTTAATAGTTCTGGTTTCAATTAACATTTTTTCCTGTTTTGCCTATAGGTGATATAATTTTAGGACCCGTTCCAGCAACTCCTGGAGGTCTAATGATAGGTTCTCTTTCTAATGAAGAACGACAGAAATTCGAAGAAGAAAGAGAGCGGTTATATCAACAGCTGGATGAGAAAGATGAAGAAATAAATCAATCTTCACAATATGTTGAGAAACTGAAAGAGCAAATGTTGGAACAAGAAGAAGTAACATTTATAGTTGCTCTAACTTTTTAGTGATTCATAAGTGTGTAAAGCAGTTTTATAAGTTAAAAAATTTTTTTTTAGTTAATTGCATCAGCAAGACGTGAATATGAGTTATTGCAGCAAAAAACAAATCGTATTGAACAAGAAAATGAATCTTCCAAGGAAGAAGTGAAGGAAGTTTTGCAAGCTCTCGAGGAACTAGCCGTAAATTACGATCAAAAATCTCAAGAAGTAGAAAAGAAAAATAAAGAAATTGAAACACTTGGTGAAGAATTAACTCAGCAACAGGTAAAAATTAAATTGTTCTTATATTTCTATTTATTACTTGATCGAAAATTATTCTTATATGAAATTTTGTATTCTTTCTAATAATAAATTTAAATTAATTTTATCTTCCAAATAAAATTTTTTTTTAAATGTACCATTTATTTATTTTTTTCTGACATTAATTGTTATTTTATATATTTGAAAACAAATTTTTTAAAATTCTATTACCGATAATATATAATTTATTTATTCTGACATTGCATGAATATAATGTTATTTTTAGTCACAATTAAATATGACATCCAGCGAACTGCAGCAACTGAAAGATATGTGGACTCATCAAAAACGTAGAATAACAGAAATGTTGACAAATTTATTGAAGGACTTGGGAGAAATAGGTGTAGCTCTAGGTGAGTTAAGAAATTAGTCATCGCATTTCTGATGAAAATTTAGATGAAAGCTTTAGTGTAGTAAAATAAATTAATTTTTTAAATGTAGGCGGTGATGGAGATATGAAATTAAGTGCAGACGCAGTAGGGAAGATAGAAGAAGAGTTTACAGTTGCAAGATTATATATATCAAAAATGAAGAGTGAGGTCAAAAATCTGGTCCAGAGATGTCAAGGACTAGAGGCGTCTCAAGTGGATTCGAACAAAAAGGTAAGTGTTAAAGTAAATTTCATTTTGATGTTCAATTATTTTTTAAAAATGGTTTTCTCTCCAATTTGGCCAAGTAAAATGTTTTTGATAAATTAGCGTAACTTTATCTGTTTAATTTTGCGTACTATGATCTAATTCAATTCTCTCATATTTTGAGCTTAGTCTATTGGATTGATGCTATTTTCAACTAATGTAATACATTTTTAAAATTTTTTTTTCAGGTTTCTGAATTTGAGAAAGACTTAGCAGAATGTAGATTGTTAATATCGCAGCATGAGGCTCGAATGAAATCCTTGCAAGAAAGTATGAGAGAGGCTGAAAATAAAAAACGGACTTTAGAAGAAGAATTAGACGCTCTGAGGGAAGAATGTGCTAAAATGAAAGCAGCTGAAAAGGTGCAAACACTTAGTTCGAAAGAAAAAGCAGAGGAAAGAGCAGAAGCTAATAAGATGAGAGAAGCTCTGGAAGTTCAAATGGATCAATTGCGTGATGCACATCAAAAACAAGGTAAAATTCAATTAGTGTTTTATCGTAATATCTGTAATTATGAAAGGCGAATAGCTCTTAAATATAAATTTATAGTAAATCTAATTTTAATAATTCAATTTTTAATTTAGTATGCGCTCTTCGAGATGAAATTGCTGAAAAACAAGCTCTTATTAATGAAATAAAAGATCAAAATCAAAAATATACCTTAGCTCACCAACAATTACAGCAGGATTATGAAAAGTTAAAGCAAGAGGAAAAGGATAAGAGCCAGAAATTACAAGAACTTATGTAAGTTTTCGTCATATGCATTACTTTTTTTGTATAATATGAAAATTAACTAATATTTATTCATATATTCATCAAATAGATGATATTTATTCATTATATACGTATATGTATACATATATTCATACACATACATGTATATATTTATCAAGTATCATATTGAGATGCAATTACTTCTGTTAACTATTTTTCTATTTAAAAAAAACCAGTTATTTAACTGTTTTAGTAAAAGATTTTTAAGTTATAAAAATTAGGCAAATTAAACCAGGACAATGTCGCGTCACTATTGAAATGTTTTACTAATTAGAATTTGCTGATATCATCGGTGACCATTGGTATCAAATTGCGAAATCTCAGCTAAAAATGTTTAATTATATACAAATAAAAGTTAAGTTAATTTTTTAAAATTTTTTTATTATAAATATCAATTTTAAAATAAATTTTTAGCTTAACCAACGAACGTAGGGAACAGGCCCGAAAAGATTTGAAAGGATTAGAAGATACCGTGGCTAAAGAATTACAGACGCTCCATAATTTGCGCAAATTATTTGTCCAAGATCTTCAGGCTCGAATTAAGAAGGTAAATTTAAATTTAGTTAAGTTTTCTGTACTATTAATTAAATGTAATTAATAATTTTAAGTGATGTATAGATATATACATAAGCTACAACCATAACCATTGAAATAAAAACTTTTACTCGTCAATTTGCATTTTTTTGTAAAAAATTAGATGACTGTATATTTTAAATTTAAAGTGCATTTTTTTTTTAAGTCGGGTAATGATGATAATGAAGATGATGGTGGATCGTTAGCGCAGAAGCAAAAGATTAGTTTCTTAGAAAATAATTTAGATCAATTAACTAAAGTACACAAACAACTTGTACGTGACAATGCTGATTTAAGATGTGAACTTCCAAAATTGGAAAAAAGATTACAAGCCACGATGGACCGTGTCAAGGTAAAATCAAATCTTATCTTTTTAATCGGAATTAACAGCATATGAATTCATTTTAATTTATGAATCGTGTAGAAATGTTTGTTCACAGTGATAACATTTTTTTAATTAGAATTTTAATGATTTGAAAATTATATAATATGTAACAGAGGTTTCTTCTGCAGGCTTTGGAAGTTGCATTGAAGGAAGCAAAAGAAGGCGCAATGCGTGATCGTAAACGATATCAATATGAAGTTGACAGAATCAAGGAGGCAGTAAGACAAAAGAGTTTAGCAAGAAGAGGTCCTAGTGCGCAAATAGGTGACGTATAAAACTCTTAAATTTAAACATTCTTGAAACTCAAGCAGCCAAAAATCTCATCCAGAATAGTGAAGGAGTAGCTTATAAAAAAATAATAATTAACAATAATATTAATTCAGAGAATGCAAA
Organism: Ricinus marginatus; assembly: GCA_028565995.1. Lineage (NCBI taxonomy): Eukaryota > Metazoa > Arthropoda > Insecta > Psocodea > Ricinidae > Ricinus > Ricinus marginatus. Next base: position 21,232 of record JAOWBB010014985.1, on the reverse strand, counting down.
TACTTATAATAATAATCTGTTTTTTGTTTAGCTAAACCTATTCGAGCGGGACAACATCATCCGAGCCACATTAATCTCTCTCGACTTGGCCAGTCAATGTCTAGAATTTTATCGGATGAAGACACTAGAATCCGTAAAGCCATTGAAAGCTGAATGCGTTATTTTATTGCATTTTATTTATGAAGCTTTTTTTTTAACCAAAGCTTTTCGTATGAATGCTATTTACACTGACGTTTTTGCAATGTGCTGGAAACGGTAAATTTATATTAATTGGAGTCTGCTTGAGTCGTTTTTATATAAAATAATCATTTCGGTAACATTTTTTTCTATATTGGTTATATGATTATCATTGACCAAATGAAATTATTTTCGCTCATGATATACTAACGGTAAGCTCTATTTGAAAAAAAAATTTAGAATAATTATTCAGCTACCTCTGAAAGCAATTGTTTTGAGTATTAAATTTGATTAATATAGTCCAGTTCTGTATTCTCTCCCGAATTTATTATTTTGATTTTTTATTTAGCAGAAACAGAGAAAAGTGAATTATCATGAAAATAAAAATTTTACACAGAACAGAAATGATGCCTCAAAACTAGATTGTATTTGCTTCCAGGGTTTATATATTTTTTTAAAAGAAATAAAAACTATATATCTTAAATTTCTTACAAAAATTTATGAGATAATTTCTGTGGTATCAGTATTTTAATAACATCATAAGATTTTAAATTTTTTTCAGATCCTGTCCTCAAATTTATATTGAGGATTATCAGGTTTCTGACAGATAATGAGTTCATTATAAATCACGATGAAGAGAAACAATTATAAATTGTATACAAAAATTCAAATTATTTAAAATAAATCAAAAATTTTATATGAAAATGAAGTGTTTATTACATATATTTTACAATTTTTATGTTGGGTGAAAAAATCAGTTAACAAGTTTCATAATACAAAGTCATCTTTTAAAACGTTTGAATGCAAATGTGAATTTAAAAGCTGGATGTTTGTTATAGAAAAAGTATATTATCTTAGTCATATACTTTAAGAAGTTTTGCATTTCCAGTCATTAACTCTGGTAATAATTTAATGTTTATGTAAAATTTCTCTGAATTTTCTTTGATTTATGTACTAATATGAATAAATGTTCTGCCAAAATGTTTAATTTTTTGAGCTAATGAACACAATCAGATGTAGTAGAAGACATTTGTTTCTATGAATATTTATTTTCAGATTTAAGAAGTGCGATTATAAGAAAGAAAGCTTTAATTTGATATTTTGAAATTCCTATAATTAAATGTGGCAAAAAGTAATCTTTTCATTAAAATTTTATATTTTTTTTATGTAAACATATATTGCAGTAAATTCTAATTTCATATATCTTACTAGCAAAGTGAAAGGAAATCTCTGAATTTTAAATAAGCTAATTTTTCTCTAAAATTTATGGCTAAAAATGATAATAAAGCTGTAAATTTATATATGTATCTCTGATCTTTAAAAAATTCCATTTTTTTTTAATTATAAGTAATTTTTCTTTCAAAGGTCACTTATATTGCTATTCAAATACAAGTGATAAAAATTTCATTTTTTTACTAAAAAAATTCAGTTTTATTATTGAAAAAAATTTCATAAAACCTGGAAACAAGTTATTGCTTTTGTATTTGCAAATAATTTAAAGTGAACTTACACTGATTGTTTTGCTGATCTAATTAATTTTTAGAATAAAAAAAAACATCTAATCCTTTCAGAAGATAAATTAATGGCAAAAAAATTAAAATTCATTTATTAGCACACAATAGAATTATTAAAAATTACCTCGCACCAAATTTTATAAGCATTGTCCTTAAAAGCAATTATATGGTAAAGAATTACATATGAAGGTATATAATTTTTATAATAGTAAAAATTTATTCTGACGCTTAAAGAATTTGTTACTACTTTATTTGTAATAACAGCAAAGGCAGGATTTTAATGACTGAGAAATTAAAAAATTTTTGCAATTAGAATGAGCGATATTTTCTACTTAATTTTTCGTTCAAAATGTCTATTTAATTAAATAAAAGGATTAGATGAATCACTTTGGTTTATCACGTATTCACAAAGGGAGGGAATACTAGGATATAGAGTCTTGCCTTGCAAAGTTATCATTTAGCTTTGCAACGTGAAATTTTTTTTTGTTTAATTGAAAAATTCTCGCTAATCGAATTTTGTTCCATATATATTATTCAATTAATAGTAATTTAAATTGCTTTTTGAAAAAATATAAAGAGCTTGCAAAATGTTGCAGAATTTTTTTCTGCACCATGTCAAATGAATAGCTCAATTATTTTTTGTTAAAACCGGTTTTATTTATATGAATATTTAAAATATTATTTAAGTTTCTCCTATATAACAATCAAACTATTTTAGGAGCTGGTACTCCTGTCTTATTAAACAATTTAAGTTTACAACGTTTAAAAAATCCTAATAATACGTTTTAAAATAAGAATTTGGTCGACGAAGAAAATTATTTCAAGGACCGAGCCAAAGACATCCAAATGTGAAACATAGAATAATCTTTAAATATGACAGTTAAAATTCATCAGTAAAAATTTTTTTTATAATTGCAGTAAGAAACCAAAATAGATAAAAATAAAACGGTTTTAGGTGCCTTATTATAAACGGGCAAAAATTGATTTCCTATTTGCTTGATTGAAAATATTTTAATGAAATTTAAATATTGCAGCCCGGGAACAATTATTATTTTTGTGCGTCATTTAAATTAATTTAAATGAAAAACCATTCAATTCGTTAACTCCAGGTATAAGAGGAATTTTTTTTCATAGCTTATGAATTATATATAAGGAGTGGCTTAGATTTTTTGATGCTTACATGATTAAATTTTTCGATGTTGTTTTTTGGGATATTCAAATTCAAGACCTACTCTTTTTTTGCGTTGTGAAATAACCAAACTGAAAAGAAAAATATTTATCTCAGTTTGTTCGTATCGATTGATAATCACATTTAATCAGAATAATAATTTATAATTTTTATAGTCACTCTTTATAATTTATATAATTTTAATAAAAATGAGTGGTATATTTTTTATCCATAGTTAACATAATTCTTTAATTCACAGCCAAAAGAAATCATTAATTGAAAAAATTTTGGTCACTTCTACGCTTTTCTTTTAACAAGAGAAATTTTGCTAAAATTAGTGAAACAATTGTGAAATTTACATTGAACAATTTGGTTATGATATTCAGCATGCAGTTGTATATTATATGGCAAAAAATTTTTTATTTTTTTTATTTTCATTTTATGGTAAATGAATTGTATATATATATATTTCTTCAAATAATATATAATTATTTGGCACTTGAAATTGCTTGAATTATTAAGAAGCGCCCTCCAGTACTTTTATTATTTCTTATATAATAAATTATAAATTTATTTGAAACTATTAATAGAAAAAAAGTTTTTTATTGCTGTTTTGAAGTCATTCATACAGTTCTTTTTGACTGATTCAATTGTTTCTACATTATTGTATTCTATGAAGAATAAATTAGAACGACTATATATACATTATTTAATAAAACTTAAGTTTTTGTAAAACTTAATAACTTATTTGCTACTATTTTTTGATATTCAAATATGTTAATTATTGTAACATTTGATTATTCACATTTTAACCATATGTTGGGATAGCTTATTTATTTGTAATAAAATAAACTTATATTTAATAAGCGATGATACAAAAAATGAGGTAAAATTTATAATTAAATGTTTTTTTACACTTATTTATTTGTCGTTATTTTATGAAGCTTTCTAAATAATACAAATGATTTGAAAAAAATAATAAGCTTAAGCGTGCTAAATTTGTTTTGGATAAATTATATTTAATTAAACAATGTCTATCTGTAATTAAAATTAGATGTATATGATTCTAATTATCACTTATGATAGCAAGCATGAAAAATAAACAATTTTTTCATAAAGAGGACACGTTATGTCTTCTTTGGATGCAGATGTTACAATAACCTCTGCTTCATGGTACTGGCAATAGGCCATAGAATGATCAGCTCGAGATCGTGGCTTAAGAATGACGTATTTGTGATATATTCAAGAACGTTATTGCTAGAAGGCGGTAAGTTTTTCGAGTTGTTTGCCTAGTAAGGTAGTGGACGGGTGTTTTATTTTTTAATCAAATGTGTTAAAAAATTTCTCTTAATTAAAATAAAGTGCCTCTTAAAGAATTTATGACGAATTATTTTCCAATTAAATTAGTAAGTATTAAATATTTTATTCTTCTCATGTGAACATTTTTGGAAGAATAAAGCGAGAAAATAAAATATGGTCGAGGGCGGTACTAAGCAGTTGATTCATAGAATGAAATAATATAGTAGTAAATGTAAACGATTTATTTTTCTTAAAAAACTTAATATTGCATTGAAATAACTCGGTTTTACAAATCTTATATGTGCACTAAATTTGAAAGTGCATTTGAACAATAAAAATCATAGTCAACTTGAAATTGATTGACGTTGAAGAAATAAATATGTGCAGGTTAATATGTAAAAATGAGTTTGATCTAAGATTATTTAGATAGAATTAAAAAATTATTTTACATAAATAAATTTTTTTAATGGAAACTTATTGAGAGGATTTTTATTCCTCACCTATTAAAAGCATTTTATTTATGTAACATGAGGTCATCTTTCAAAAATTTATTAGGTCAAAGTTTTTCTCAAACATTTGAATTAAAAGTTTCATAATTATTTTTATTATGAAAATAATTTTTTTTATTTATTATTCCATGAATTTTATAAGATAATAGACTAATTTGAAATTGAACACTGCAGCACTTTCAAAATTATTTTTTAAAATTAATCTTCAGATGCAAATTTAGTTTCATTATGCATTGAATAGAGGGATTATGTAGATCAAGTTAATGAAAAAAATGTTTAAAATTAAATTTATAAAATAAGAAAAAAAATTTTTCATTATAGTTGTTTTCTTTCATGCTATAATTTTTGTTTTTTAATTATTTAGTAAGTAAACTGAAAAATAAAATATATAATTCATAGATATATAGATTTTTAAAATTAGGGTGGGATATTGGAGAGAGTATGTAAATATTGTAAAACTATTCTAAAATGCATAGTTTAAAATTCTGATGATTCTATTTCAAAATTTTTTATAGTTCTATATTACATATTTTTTTGATTGACATGTTTTTTAAAGTTGTATGAATATGTATTTATCTGACTAGCATAGAATTAATTTTCTATTCTAAAAGGTGTATTTTTTATGATTTATTTTTAAGATCACTTCATTCCAACATATAAGTTAATGATTATGTTGCCTTTTTAACCAAAATACTATTTCCCAATTAGGTTTTTATGATTTCTTTTACATATATAAGTGTGGTAATGGATAAATTTTAATATCATAGATGTAATTGAACAGTCTTTTTTATTTCTTTTAACTTAATTAAAACAATTGTAAACAATAATTTTAAATTTATTTAATTTACAAGGTATTAACTTAAATAGTTAATTAATCTCAATAATAAAGAGAAATATTTAAAATTGGTTGAATATAAATTACATAATACCAAACAAGATGTTATTTTAAATTAAATACAATATAATATTGGAGTTAATTCATTCCAAACCATCATTCAAAATTTAGCCGATTAAATAACTTCCACTAAAAATTTCTCATGCAAAATCTTGGAAATAATCTTAAAAGCGAAATTATATGGCAGGAAATAAATCGTTTTACTTGGCTAAATTTAGAAATAAATTGAATATCCAAAAAAATCACTTTTTATTATTTAAGTAAGGAAAAGAAAATTTCAGGCTGAGAAAAAAATTTTTTAATTGATCAGAATAAAATTTTTCATTAAAATTTAATGTTATATGTATTGTATTAATTATATTTAATATAAAATTTATAATAATATATAATTACAATATATAATAAAATAAATGGATATATTTAATTATCAAGTTAGTTTACGGTTATAGTTTTAATTACGATTTATAATTGTTTAGCGATAATTGTTTCATCTCTTTAGGCATTCGCGTTACTACACTTTCATCCATGAATGGATGAATGAATGAATGAATGAATGGATAAATCTGTATAGAAAGCAAAGCATTCATGCGATATGCTGGTGTAGGTAAACGGGTCTGAAAACCTGATTTGAATTATTCTTGCGCGATTCAATACAATTATGTAGTAGGCGTTAACAGTCATACGTCAATGTATAAACTCATAAATGCCCATCCTTTCATGAGTTCTTATCAGAGAGAATGATGGTATTCAAAAGTATAATATTTCCTGATATCCAAGATTTGCATTGAAAGTTGATACTTTATTAAGTTGACACGATGATGTACTGCTACGACTGAATCACTCAAAGCTCTAAATTTTTGAAAGAATTTTCAATTTCTATAAATGTAAGGAAGAAACAACATGCGATTTATTAAACATAGCTAATGGGCAATTAATTTTTAAAATAAATTATAATTATAATTTAATTATGTTTACTCCATTTTCATTATTTCATTTATTCGAGTGGGAAAAAATCTAGGCTTGGCAGGGCATGAATCATTGGAGAGAAGCTCGTAATTTGGAAGAGGCATGACTTCAAAGGCAGTTTGCCAGTGCTAAGTCGCTCGCCGAATGTAAAATCAAATAAATTTGGCCATTAAACCGTTTGTTTTGCTTTAAATATAGAAAAAAAATTTTCTTAACCTAGCGACAGCATTATTGGACATACAAGTTTCTCTCAGATTTTTAAAAAATTAAAGTCCTCTCATGGATTTTCATATTCTACATTCTTGAAAAGAGAATAAAGTCGCTAATTTCGCAGCAATTTATCCAACAATAGATTATTTAAATATTTAAATATGCGAATGGTATTACACTTTAGTTGAACTTAAAGCTACATATTAATTTATGAATGATTTTTAATTATCGATTAAACATAAAAGAGGCATATTTTTAGAAGCTTAATATAACTGATTTCTAATTTTGAAGTTATTAATTTGACTTTAAACTTTTGTAATACCATATTTATTTATTTATTTAGTCTCAAACAGGTATAATGAGGATTTGTTGGGCTGTTAAAGTGATAACGTAATATATTTTTTAATCTGGAACCTTGTGATAACTAATATAAAAAGGAGGTTCTGGGAGCTAGAATCGTTATTGTAAATATTTTGATAAAATGCTTCAATATTTGACAAAAACAGCTTTAGAATTCAGATTTTGAAGAAAACAAGAGTTTAGATTTGTAATCGAAACTACTTTGGACTGGATAGCTAAACTTAGATTTATAATGCGAGTTGGGGAAGTCAAATACAAAGAATGTCTTTGAAGAGATAAATTTACTGAAGGAGAAAAAAATTTATAATATAAAAAAATGAATTATTTGATTATCCAAGTAAATAATTGTTCGCAGTATTTTAGGAATTTAATCTTAATTTCAACAGGAGAAAATTGAACTAAAAACTGTACATGTGTATTGGCTTTTCATTTTAGCTTTTTTGTATTCTAAGTCAATAGTCAGTTTCGTATCTAAATCAATAATGAAGAAATCTGTTACTTCGGTAAAACATTCTAACAATTCTGAAAAAGTTCTAATTTGAGGCTTTCGAAACTTAAACCAGTCGCATATTTCCAAAATTTTTTCAAGTATATTTTATTTTACAATCTTGTTATTGTTTTCTTGGGTTGATAAACATATTTTTGTTTTGTTGATGTACATTGATGATCAAATTTAATTAAAGATTCAATATGATGTTCTATATATGTTCTCCGTTACCTATCAACTGCTAATAATGACAGTTTGACTAAAATTAATCCACTTTACATATTTAGACCAGTAGTTCAATAGCTGAATACATATATAGTATATAGTACATACATATACATAAATGTATATCCACACAATACAGTAGGATACATTTTATTCCTTATTTCATGAATTTTGTTTTTCGCTTGATAAAATCAAAAATTAGTTTGATTTTAATATTATTTTTAATTATAATGCTTTTTCATTTTATTGAAAACAGGATTATTTTCTCTAAAATGCAGATAAATTCCCCTCAGAGCTAAAAGAAGGCTGAAAAGCAATCCAGGGCACTATTAAACGTAATATATATTTATATTTTCAAACTGCGAAAATTAAATGATGAATAATATTAAATTAATTTAGAAACCTCCTGTGTATATTAAATTTTTTACTGTACTCTTTTAATTTACATTCATAATATTGTAATTTTTGCTTGTTATGTTCGTTGTTATACTTAATCGGATAAAGGTGGCTTAACTCTGGAGTGATACATAAGTTCAAATAATTTTTTACGAAATGGATGATTGCAATGATTATGCATGAAAAAATCCAAACGTAAATAAATATATATTTCAGTGTATAAGAGAAGTTGATCAAGTGAGGGGCATCAAAGGAACATCTGTAGCGCTTTAGCGTTTAAATTAGTTATTAAGAAACATCAATAAAATTTTATTGAAATAATTGTAAGACCCGAAATAGAATTGATGGGACAATTTTAGATTTCGATGACGGTGTAACAATTTTTTTAAAACTTTAAAATTTTTTCCCAAAATTATTTATGTTTTAATATTTTGACATAGTACATAATTTATTACAATCTTAATATATAATTATTAATTTAGAAGTAAATAATAGTTTCAAATATTTTAGTAAATAGACAACAATCTAAATAATTTTTTGTGAATTGAAAACATATTTCGAATATAAGATAGATTATGGAAAGTTATATAATTCTAAATCTTCTAATAACTATAAGAAAGTCCATAGAACTCACATTAAAATATTTAATTTTAAATTATTACAAAATTTGAAAATCAGATAAATTTAAGAATACTTAAAATCTTCCATAAAAGTCATATTTTATGTCTCTTTTAACATTCTAAGCATATGTCTGTGTTCTTGATTTCTTTAAAATTATTTATAATATATAATTTCGAACAATAAATATTTTAAAATTTTGAATGGATTTTTTTTTTATTATTTATACAGAAAAGTTTTAAATAGAATTTATAAGAAAAATAGAATAGTTATTAATATATTGTAATTAACTGTTTTTAATATTCAACATTTATATTGTTTTTTATTTTTAACATAATGCTTCGGATTAGAATATTTTGAACGTTAATTGATGTTGATTAGTAATTTAATTGACTTTTTTATTGCTTCATAAGAAGCAAAAAATCCCCCTTTTATTTATATTAATTTCCCCGAGTAGTGTAAAAGCGTTTATCGAAAAATTCACTCCTATACTACCTTATTTTCATGAAATACGTTTCTATAGACTCGCACTGTACAACAGCTTGTGTACAACTCACTTTTCAATAATATGTAAAAAGTCTTTGATAACTAATTTGACTTTTTGATCTCAGATTTTGTCATCAATCATTAAATTTTTCTCCTTTTAAAATTGTTTAAATGATTCACATTATACCAAAAACAAATTAAATTTGTTTTATTATTAAAATAAATTTAAATTATTGTTATTGAATCCTTTCTTTTTCTCTTCAATCTTCACCGTTCCTCACCTAAAATAAAATTTTGAATTTATCAAAATGGGTCTCAATGGAATCATTTTTTAACAGATTTATATTTTCCTAAAATCTGTAGCTACGCTTAATATTAATAATAACATTTATTAATACTTTGAAATAAGTAATCTTTAAAATGTTTCTAATGTTTTCAATTCTTTACTTAAAATTAACCTTTAAAACTTTAAATTATTTGCTTATTAAATGAAATTTGGTGTGAAAAAATAAAAATTAATATTAATTACTATTTGCTTAGATTTTTATAATACTTTAAATAAAAATTTTCTATATATAGATCCATATAAATCAAATAAGTAAAACAAGAGAATTAAAAAATAAATTTTTTTTTCATAACTTACACTTCCAGTTCTTTTTATCATTATGCAAAATCAGCTATAGAACAACGAAATCATGCCGTTTCAGTGTGTGTATTTTTAGAAATATTAGTGCTTTTGCTAAAGAAATTTTTTTATTTGTATTTCACTGCGAGCTCTATTCATGCGGTGTTAGGAGTTTTGTCTGCATAGGTCAGTTGTCAATGAATCAAAGATTTAAAATTATGATTCAACATTTGCAATGTTTTATAAAATCTCCTACTTTATATTCTCTAATTCCAAGAACAGTTTGAAAACTGTTAATAAAGTAGGTCCATACATAGATTATATTTAATCAATTGAAAATAAAATTTAAAAAAAATGGACCTTTGATGACTATACTCTTAGAATGTAGTTATGTTACTTAATATTTTCATTTCAATTTTCACTTTATTTTGTTTTTAGTTTTTTTTGAAAAATAAAATAAATAAAATACTATTTTCACTTTTTATAGTAAAGAACAAATATAAAAAATTGAATAATAAAATGATAGAAATGCATTATTATAATATCACTTATTAGAAAAATTCACTTATAATATCAAATCATTATTATAACATTCCTAAATAAATATTTTAATATGAACAAGTTTTTTTAATAGAAAAGTTCGAGTAAGATCATTATAATGGTTTTGCAGCATCTTCCGAACATCATCTCAATTGTCGTAAAACGGGTAGTAATTTGTATATTAAAAAAAAAAAAAAATTTGAAATAACTCTGTTGTTTTATGACAATTCGCCAATTACTTGCTATAAGTGCAATGCGCTGTGATATGATTAAGCAAAAAAAGAATTTAAATACGGTTAAAAAGGCAAAATATTGTGTTGAGCAGATAAACTTATAATTGAAAAAAGAAAAATATCTGTATCAGAAACCTGCATCAAAATATAAAAATCCGACTTTAAATGAATGTTCAGTATACCGCAAGAATTTCTTTTCTATCATCATGCTATTTATAAACTATGTTTCAATCATGATTCACTTCACATTTTAGTTTTATATGTAAAATTTGCTAGCTCACTTTACAAGATCATTATTCGTTTAATCTGATTTTTTCCACATTTTATATTAAAGAATGAATTTAATGAATTTGGAGGTAAATTTAGTGAATTGTATAGTAAAAAGATGCAGCTAATCTCATTGTATTGTAATTTTCTCGTTTTTATCGATTATTCAAGATTTTATGTTATTACTGTCGGCAATCCATTCACAATAATATAAACTTATATCTTTAAGTGTACATATAAGGTAGATAGGAACGTGAGAAGTTTTAACAACTTTAAAGTTTTTAAGAAGCACATCCTATTCATGCTTTTAATCATATCCACTTCCTTTTTAATAATAATTTCAAAATAATAATTTTTTATAAAGCTTAGATTATATGTCGTTTGAAAGCTATGAAGTTTCAGTCCTAGTACAAATTTTTTTTCAAACAATTAATTTTTGACGAAAAAGAAGCAAAATTAGATATTACGAACAGTTTAATATGTCACAAATCGAATTTTTAAACGAATCGAGATGTTAAATTTGTTATACATATTTACTCTTTGCTCAAAGCAATTAAGTTACATTATGGATAGGTATCAAGTATTTGGTCCCAATCTCATTTTCGTCATTGTTTATCTGAGAAATACGATACTTTTTAACTTTATGCTAGCGAACGAGTCACGAAATAAGAAGAAGAAAGCTGAAAACTTTGTTACAAAAAAGAATAAAGGAAATTTAGAGGCAAAAAATTCACTTCTTTTAAGCAGTGAAATGATGTAAGCCGTTGAATTAGTAAATTGCTTTTAATATCATATTCTGGATGATGTAAAGTTTTTCAGATACTTTTTTGCAATTGCCATCGTCTGAGTCATTTATGAATGTTTCCCATGAATTTCTAAAAGTTATTCATTTTTGTTCCTAGAGGAAAGTTTAAATGTAAATGCACATCGTTTTGGCGTCAACTCGAGTTTAAATTGAAACTGAATTGATTGCACGTCCTACGTAGGAATTTTCAACATCAAATCCACCTTATTAAGTAATATAAGAAGTGGTAGGTGGATTTTAAGTTGCTCTAAGCATTTAATACGTCGGAACTTTCCGTATTTGGAGTTGCAGTCCTTAGGTCATCCGCTAAACATGTCGCTTTTAAGAGATTGCATTTATATTCTTATATAGCCGTATTGGTTGATATTTCACCGGTAAAATAACAAAAAATATATGAGAAGCTGCAGTTCAATATGTGTCATTGATCAAGGGTTTATTTGTATTTATAACATTCTTACTTATTTAATTTAGTATCAGTTATCATTTGACGATTGAGTGAATAATTTTTTCTTACGAAATGAATTAATGAATTGGCTTTGATTTAAGGTTGATTGTTTCAATTATTAAGATTCGATTCTATTCTATGCAAGTATTATTTTTAAGCGCTGGAATAAATTCAAAGATATAAACATATGCTTAAGAAGCATTTTGACTTCATATTTTTTATAAAAGATGGAAAAAAAAATTTTTTTTTAAATTAGTCTAATAAACTAAAAATAAAGTTGGTAGATTTGATTTTAATTAAACAGAATAGCTTTTAATTGGAAAAATTGCAGGATCTCAGTTTTGTGACTGAATTTTAGAAGGAATTTTACATTTTAAAGTTTCAGGAAATTTTTTGACAGCAGAGAAACTAGTTTTCAATATGAGATAGAGATATATGATACTACATAAAAACTGAATATTTGCATAAGTATATATAGTTATAAATGTGATTGGATAATTTTTCAATATGGGAAGCAATTCTGTTAAAATTTCCTTTTAAATAATAAAAATTGCCGTAAGCGTGAAACCTGGGAAGTTTATACATTATACAATTCTTATTTAAAATTAAAGATATTTTCTAATACTATTTCATTTATAATTCACAAAAAAAATTTATTTTAAAACAGAGTCTAATTGTTAACATTGCGAATGCCCAACACTGAGAATTATTTCAGACCGCTTTAGGAACTATAAAAGCTTGAATTAGAACCGACCCAAAGAATATTCAGCGCATTCTAATTGTATTTTTAATTTCTGACTAAAAGGTTATTGTAAAAATTTGCGAACAGTTTCATTTAATATTATATGGCGGCTCTGAATAATTTTAGATACTCAAAATATCATAGTATATTCAAAAACATTTGTGCAACGTACGGGCCACTTTTGCAACAAGTATGTCACAAATACCTACTAGCATGAAATTGTAAATTTTCTAATTTACGAAATTTTTTTGCATCTGTTTATTTATTGGCAAAAAATATATATAAAAAAATTACTAATTATATCGATTGTTATTTAAATACTCGTACATTTCCATTCTCATTTTGTCTTACTTCAGTATTTAAAACTGAATAATTTTTTTTAAAAAATTTAGATTCCTAAAATAATAAATAATGTACAAAAAGATAAAATTTATTAACAATAAATTTCGTATTATAAACGGAAACCAAAAACAATATTTTGAAGAATATTATGTATTGCAACATTTTTATAACGTCATAGTGAATATCGTATATTGTCTACTTTACCAGTAATAGTTAGAATAATTAGTAAATTTTAAAACAATTCTTCAGTTATATCTGAAACTAACGATGATTTACTTTCAAATTTTATTGACTCTAAATATTTTATTAAATGTAGAAAATAAGGCTTTGGCTTTGGCTCTATGCAAAAAGGCGAAGATATGAGTTCTCAGTTATATCATATAATATTGAACGAAATAATTATTATAAAAAATTTTATGTAATAATAATAATTATTGGCTTAGAAATGCAAAAAGTAGAAAAACAATCTATTGAGCTTAGTATTATATTTTATTCCAAAAATATACGAAGTATGATTAATTAAATGAAGATTTGATTTTGTTGTTATGTAGTAATACTGATGATAAATAAGACGAGGTATAATTTGAAACATTCAATTTCTATTTCTCAGTTTTCGTTTGTTCTTTTATGAGATGCTTAAATAAATTTTTATATAAATATATTTTTTATAAATAGAATTTTAAAATTTGTTTTTTAAACTCTAATTTAACAAATTAATAAAAATTTATTAATTTGGATAAATACAAAACAACTAAAATGAAAGTACAAGAAAGTTCATGAAATAGCTATTTAAACTTAGTCAAAGATGTGGATTTTCGATTGTAAATACAAAAAAAATTCTTTTTTCATTATTATTTTACATTCATGTAACAGTTACGAGGTCGAAGAAAGAATCACTTTTAAAAGTATGAATTCTTGAAGATATAAATGTTTGAAGATGTAAAAAATGTATTTCACATGTAGCTGTTAATTTTTTATATATTATTTTAGACGTTTGGCTGATTTATTAAAAAATTTCGTTGCTTAAAAATATTTAAGTTGTTTTCTTTATTCGGTAAAAATTAAAATTTTATTCCTTTTTTGAACATTTCTATGTAAATACTTTTAGGGTAAATATTTCATTCATTATATAGATTTTTTAATAAGAAATTGTTTTTGTGAAATGATTTAGGTTTGTCATTTTATAATTCTAATTTTGAATATTTTCCTTTAATAAAATTTTTAATAGAGAATCTTTAATATTTTTTGTTTTAAATTTTGTTTTAAATTAATAAAGAATTTATTGAAAATTATTATAATTAATGGCTAATTAGAACCAAATTTAGTTGGCCCAAACTTTATCAACAAAATAACATTTCAGTTATATTATTTATTAAAATTCTGAGCATTGGTGTTCTTATTCTCGTAATTTCATTTTCGATAAACAAGCATAGAAAAATATCTACAAATAAAATTTGTTTTAAATAAGAAATTATACTAATATCAAGAAGTCATTATTTGATAAAGCTCATTTAATTAATTTCGACGAGTCAATCTCAACTTAATTTTATTTGATCCAATTATAGATTTTATAATTTTCTTTTTAGGCATATATTTTAGGAAGCTAAATTTAGAATGTATTATGTAAGAGAAATAAAAATTCATCTGCTTTAGCAAATTTCTGTTATGTCGTATAATTAATATTTCTTTTTTGGATAAATGCGAAATTAATTTAGTAATTCTTAATGAATAATAATTAAGTATTCGTAACATAATTGAATCTTATTAATTGTTTCAGATTGGCAATGCTGGGCGGCAAAATGAGGCCGCCTCGATATTTGCAGTGTCTTTTAACATTTTTTTTTACAATATTGGTAGGAGTTAGCTGTCAGGTAGCAGAAAAATTAACTAGTCAAAATCCATGTGTTACAAAACAAACATGCCATGAATGTATACAAACACCAACATGTGCATGGTGTGCGCAAAGAGTAAGTGTATTAGAAATATTTTAATATTTGCAGAAAAGCGTTTCATAATCATATTTATTAAAGAATCTTAGTACAATGAAATTTTATTAACAGTTTATTTATTAGTTATTCTTCATTCTGATTATAATAAAATTTTAATCTTAATAATTTTATAACATAACGATCAAAACTTACATAAATGTTGCTTTATTTTTCCAGGACTTCAACGATACTAAAAGATGCTTTCAGCCCAATGTAAATACAATAATAAATCTCCAGTGCGATGAAGCTTTTGTAGTCAATCCCGATAACGTGTTCTCATTATTAGAAGCCCGCGAACTTAAAAAGGCCAGATCTCGATATGATTCTGGTTATGAATCTTCATATTCTGAAAATTATGGTGGAGGATATTTACAGCATGAAGCTGTTCAGATCTCACCCCAGCATGTATCTCTTAAACTAAGAATCAGTAAGTCTGAAAATTTTCACATCGTTTTTTTAGAAATCCCATGTGATATTTTCTTGTTTTTAACGATTGGACAAAATGAATTTCAACCAAACTTTTCATATTCATATTTTAGACGAAGCATATAGGATGGATTTCAGGTATGCTCAGGCTGAAGATTATCCAGTGGATCTTTATTACCTTATGGATTTATCTAAATCTATGGAAGACGATAAAGATAAATTATCGTCGTTAGGAAATAAACTGGCGGAGACCATGCAAAATATAACGTCTAATTTCAGACTTGGTTTTGGTAGTTTCGTTGATAAGGTTGTAATGCCTTACGTTAGTACAGTGCCGAAAAAGTAAGTTGTATTTTGATGGATTATAAAAGCATCAAGAAATCTTAATTGTGAGAATTTAGAAAAGTAAGATTGCAAAACTTGTCAAAAAGTTCAGCAGTTTGTCAGAAGAATGACGTGGAAGAGAACTTAGCATTTGAATGCTGTTTGACACATTTTTATCAGAGCTTTACGAAACTGAAGACAGTGTAAATTTGCTAGTAGTTTATATATAGTTGCATTGCAAGTTGATGATTGGGAAAATAGATTGTCCAAGAGAGTATTTAGTCTTGATATGAATCAAGACATAGTAGTTTCTCTTTGGCTAATTAAGATTGTCATCACAGGTTAGCAGAGCCTTGTGACGGATGCGAAGCACCTTATGGTTTCAAAAACCATATGCCACTCAACATAAATACTTCTGCCTTCTCAGTAAGTTTAACTTTTGGAGAAGCGTCGGCATCTTGCTTTTCATTTCATAGATTGTTCATCTATTCTTTTCCTAGTCGGTGTAGTCATGGATGAATGTTGCTTGTGATTTACTTGTTTCTTATGGATTTCTTAATGGTCTTTACGTCGGAACTTCAAGAAAGCTTATTTTTTTTCATTTGTTTTGCTGGAATACACTGCTCTAGGCTATTGCAATGTTTTATATCATGCTCGCTCTATATTTTTGTATCGTATATACTGCTTCAGCAGATGCTGATTTATTGGTGTTTCGTTATTGAAATATTTGAAGTACATAATATTTGTACATAAAAATTTTAAAGATCGAAAATTCTAGATTGTGAAAATTTCTATCAGTGGAAAATTACGAAAATGAAACTTATTTTCTAAACAAAATTTAAAAATTATGAATGTTGGTGTTAATATACAGTTAAAAGATAAACATAAATTTTATTGGTAATTTAATAAGTTTTTTGGCAATTTCCGGGGCAGTGTGACAAATGCAATACAAAATGAAATTTAAAATTATGGAAATAAGGAAGAAATATGTCTGAAGAATGGGGAATGATTTCTGTTAAATTTTTCAAATTTTTATCTCTTTTTTAAACTTTCATTATTTCTGTCAGTATGCAAAAAATTCAATTTTCCATTGATATTTGGAAAAAAAGTGCATGAATATTAGTTAATTTTAAAAAATGAAAATTATTTTTATTTCGTAAATTGGAGTATCTTTTGTATTAAATTTTTCTCAGTGTATATAATAGTACATAATGTTATGGTTCGGAATTGGTTCTCAAGGTAGATTAGAGGTTTCTTATTTAAAAACTAATTTACTTGTCTCGCTATTAGTTTAGTGGAACCATGTAGCGGTTGTGCGGCACCTTACGGATATCAGAATGTCATGTCTTTGAGTACGGATACATATAGATTCGCCGTAAGTTTATAGAAGTAAAAGAAAATTGATTAACTTTCCAATGATATTAAATCGCATCATGAAATTTAACTGATATATATATATATACACAAACAAAAGTTTGCAATTCCCTTAATATTATTTTTATATAGTTTGCTTATTAAAAATAATGTTAAAAAAAAGAAGAGATTATTAGATAGCAATAACTTGCTTAATGTAAAAAAGGACTTTAAAATTTTCATTAAGAATCTTAAAAACCGTAAAAATTACTAGCTTTGGGCTTTTTATATAAACCTAAAAAATGTAACAGTAAAAACTATGATTAAATTTAACAGTTTACATTTTCGTAATTCATGGATTTTTGATTAATTTTCAAACTGTGACAAGCAAAAGAATTGATTAGTAATTTTACAGATAATATATAAAGTTTGATTTAATATGAACATAATTGTTTTTAGAGTTGTTTAGTTGATCTAATATTATATAATAATATTATGTAGTTTTTAACTATAAATTTTTTTTCATTTCTTTGTTATATAAATAAAAAAAGTAAATATCAATCTGATTTATTGGTATGTAATTTAATAAGATGTTACTTCAATAGAATGGCAACTACAAATTTAATGATCACTGAAATTATATTGACAGATATAACTTTTTGATTGCAAAGTAAGACGGAAAGGAGCATCCAGAAATCGTCGGCATTGAGATGCAAGATAGCGAGTAGTAATATTTTTAAAAAAGACAAGAAAAAATTATTATATAAATGTCTATATTCAGTCTAATCATTTAATTATTTCAAATACATACAAAATTTTGTAGCTCGAAATTTATTATATTAAACTCTTGTTCCTCTTTAAGTTTTGATCGTTGGTAAAGTTTAAGATTAAATAAACCTGGATGTATTGGAATGATATTAATAAAATTGCGTAATTTTTGTTTACCTTAATAGATTATGAAAGGTAATAAAATTCAAATTTAATATATTCCTAAATTTTAATTTTAGCTAATAAAAAAGAATACTTTTCATGCTATACTTCCAATTATAAAATAACTTTCAAACTCATTAAACTTTATTTGATTTGAAAAAATTTATTTATGCAATGTAAAATATTAAAAATTAGTAGCAAATTCACTTTGTTTTGTTTTAATTAAATGTTCAAAAAACGTAATATTCTTTTGACCGTGTTTCGTTAAGATTACAATCTTTGTTCCATATTAAAATATTTAAAATTTCAACATGTGGTATCAAATTGTGTAAGGAAAGATTTATATAAACTGATACATTTTAAGCGATTTGCATGCAAAGTTTAAAAGCGAATGTTTGCATTAAGTTAAATTTTTTTTGAAATTAAGATTATCTGCTTTTTACGTGGGTTTAACTTTTATTGCATGATATAACTGCATGCGCTTGGTTTGCTAAAAGTTTCACTTATTGTTTGTGATTATCGTTATGTGTTAGTGAATAAATGTAATTTATGTATATTGTCTTCTGAAATATAATTTATGCAAAATCCTAATTAAAAACAAAAACTCATTTATTTTTTAAAATATTCTATTTTAGATATTTACTTTATTTTTTTAATTGAAAATTTACTTATCATTTTAAATTAAAAATTAATAATGACTTGAATAATTTATGCAAAATATTTTGTTATCGAAATATTTATATTTGATTATTTGAAGGAATTAAATAAGGAAAAAAAGTTATTTTAATATTTATTTTTCATTTGTCTTCGTTCAATCTTTTGCCTAAGTTTCAATTAAAAATTTTCCTCTAATACATTAATCTAATGGTTTTTTCAGGGTCAAGTACATGATGCATCGGTTTCTGGCAATTTAGATGCCCCAGAAGGAGGTTTTGATGCAATTATGCAAGCGATAGTGTGTAAAAATGAAATTGGCTGGCGCGAAAAAGCCCGAAAACTTCTTGTTTTTTCAACCGATGCTGGTTTTCATTATGCTGGTGATGGCAAGGTATGTTGTTTTTGTGAGAACTGAAAATTTTGAAATTTTTTTAAATCAAAAGGTTTTTATCATTGTCTTCAGATTTTTGAAAGATTGTTTCAGTTTCTGACGAATTATTCTCCAGTATTTGATCAAAAAATAACCGATTTTTTTATAGCTTGGTGGAATTGTAAAACCGAACGATGGAGAATGTCATTTAGATTCAAAAGGAACCTATACTCACTCTAAAATACAGGACTACCCCTCAATATCGCAGATTAATTTGAAAGTCAAGGAAAATTCAATTAATGTTATATTCGCAGTAACTGCAGAACAATTTAGTATTTATGAACAACTTGGTCAGAATATTGAAGGGGCTTCTTCTGGTACTTTAAGCAATGATTCGTCTAATGTTGTGGATTTGGTCAAAGAACAATATGATGTAAGTTATGTCATAAAAGAACAAATGCGATTATTCAATTTAATCATACATGAAATAATTATTTAAAGCATTTATTTTTATTACGCTTATGACTAATTTCTTTTTGTTTAGAAAATTTCATCGTCTGTTGAAATGAGAGATACTGCCTCAAAAGCAGTAAAAGTAACTTATTATTCCAGTTGTCTTGGAAGTGGACCGGCCAAACAAACCAACAAATGTGATGGTTTAAAGGTTTGTAAAAACTTTGTTGAATTCAAACGAAGGTCTTACCCTGACAAAAAATAGTGCCGCTAGAAATGTCATTTTGTGACAAAAAGGTACTAATAGAAAATGTAAGTCAATGCGATCCATTTGAATAAGAATTGTTGAAAATGTAAATTTTAGGTGAAAACAAAAAGTCGCTAATTATCTAGGGTCGCGCATTTTCTATTGTTATGCATACTTTCAGTTTTAAACATAATTTCTAATAATGAACAACACCAGCATTAGTATCGGATGTCATGTGTATCTTTCGCTTTTTACTGTGAGTTAAAAATTTATCTTTATAAGTGATGCGTTTTTGATAATCTTTAGTTTCTATATCATTTAATTTAATGAATTTTTAGGTTTTTAAAGAGAGTATCGATGAACTTACGAAATTTAACAGTATGACATACAACGTATAAAAATTACTAAATTATTAATGATAAACATTAAAATGTAAAAAAATCTATCTACAAAGCATATTTATATATTAATAAAATGTCTAATTTCACTTCTTTAACATGACATCCATCATTTTTCGCATTTATTCAGTCATAATGGGTTAATAAAATTTGACGCATTCGAATTAATTAAAATTTTCTTATGAAATAAATTTTTTGATTCTAGGTTGGAACAGTAGTCAATTTTTCAGCTGAAATTGAAGTTACTTCTTGTCCAGCCGATAGAAATGAATGGAAACAAACTTTTAAAATATATCCTGTCGGAATACAAGAATATTTGGTAGTTGATTTGGAAATGCAATGTGAATGTCCATGCGAAAATCCGAGCAGCAATGTACGTTTAATTAAACATGATTCCCAAAAAAATGTTTTTGATATCAAAATTAAATTTGTATTAAACAAAAAAAGGAAGTTTTAAAGATTTTACTACATTTTTTAATAAGATAGTGGTTTAATTTTTGTAGTAAGATTGCCGGTTTTTAGCACCTAATTTTTACATTAAAAATAAATATTTTCGAATCTTCTAATATATGCAACTTTTTGGCGATTAAAATTTTTCAATTTAAGATCTTTCGTTTCGTCTAAGCTTTTTAAGCTTATCATTAAGTATTTACTGCCATTTATTATTTTATTGTCTTTAAATTTATACTCTTACATATGTTAAGGAAATTAATTTGATTATTCATATTTATTTCGAAATAATTTGGTTAGTTTTTAGAAATTTTGGTTCAATTTATA